>CAUVYP010001289.1:337500-549212 GCA_963556195.1 Sepiola atlantica
TTTTAGTATGATAAAATCGTTGTTTTTAGTATGATAAAATAGTTGTTTTTAGTATGATAAAATATTTGTTTTTAGTATGATAAAATAGTTTTTTTTAGTATGATAAAATAGTTGTTTTTAGTATGATAAAATAGTTGTTTTTAGTATGATAAAATATTTGTTTTTAGTATGATAAAATATTTGTTAGCAAAAGACATTCTCATATATATGTTTTTTATATTTTTATGAAAATATAACAAATATTTAATACAAAAATCTGTCTTTTTATTGCTATAAATAAAGTTACGATCATAAATGATAAAATAATCTTTTTTAACGGAAAATTTAGAATTGTATTTTTATTATAATAAAATAAGTTGTTTTTTATGAAAACATAATAAATCTTTAATAAATCTTTTCTTGTGAATCAATTATGTTGAAATGTCTTTTGTTTGTTTTTCGTATGAAAATATCACAAATCTTTCCGTTAAAAAAAAAGTTTCTTTTATCATTTATGATCATCCGTACTTGAAGTCAGGGCGTTTGCGAACCCTTCTGGAGAGCCGTATTTCTTATATAATTGAAAATGTAAGAATTTTTTTTTTTGTCAAATACTAAAATGAATTCGCCATTTTTGAATACGTAAATTTTATGATGTGTAATAATAAAAAAGAAATTTAAAAAATATTTTTGGCGTTTTTTTAAAAAAGATTTTTGTGTGAACGTGGCTTCCGGTTTAATTGATAGTGTCACGTCCGCTACGGATGACCGTAAATGTAAAAAAAAAACAGTTGTTGTTAGACTTTCTTGTTTATGCGATTTATAAGTACTGTTCCTTCGAATTATAGTTTAATAATAACAATACATTTGTTTAATTTTTTAAATTAAACTAATGTAGTAATAAACAAATAATATTTCCATTGAAAATACACATTTTCTTATTAATGTACATGTCTAGCCAACCAATTCATTGTACTGCAAGTGTCTTTCAGTTCCATCATTAAATTGTTCAAATTGATATTTATAAAACATAATTCTGCAGCTGGAATTATATCACTAAGTTGTCCATTATTTTAATTTTAACTTTATGGGAAGGTAATCATTAATTAGCAATGGAAAAAGGAAGCGGAAGTCGAAATTAAAAAAAAAAAATTATCGGTTGATAATTTGTTTGTTAAAATTAATTCAATATTATCATTAAACTATAATTCGAAGGAACAATACTAATAAAAAAAATCACATAAACAAAACTAATTTATGAAAATCGCATAAACAAAAACTTTTTTTCATTCATGGTCGTCCGTAGCGGACGTGACGTCATAAATTTAACCAGAAGCCACGTTCACATAAAAATCTTAAAAAAACGCCAAATAACAAAATTAGGTTTATTATTTGTTTATTCAGAAATGTAAAAAAAATATGTTTTATGTAAATATAATGTGTTTATTAAGAATTGCACCATTTTGAATCAGCTCAAATCCGCTACGTAGAAACCGGAAGTCATAATAAAGGATGCATTTTAAAAAACTACCGTGTCTGTAATCTTCAATTTTTCCCCATTAAAATATTGCGACAAATAAAATAATAATCATTTTATTTGGGCAATGTTCAAGTACGACTAACTGTAAGCGACGTTGTTTCCAACCGGAAACGGTGTCCGTTCGAAATTGGTTCCGATAATAAAAACTTCCTGTTTTGGTTAGTTTTGTACTGAATTTATTAGACAAAAATAAATAATAACTGTTAAGATTTTATTTTAAATAATTTATGTGATAAAAATAAATAATCACAGTTACTAAAAATAAATAATCACAGTTACTGAAAATAAATAATCACAGAGGGAAAATAATAAAATAGATTGTTTCAAAAATCATAGTACTGTCGGATCGCATATATTATATGGCCGAAGTAATTTACTTTTACTTGTCGACGCCAGAGAAACTCCTGCAGGTAGCTATTAAAATGTGCCGCACTTGTACCTCGCATGCACCTGAATTTGTCCTTCGCGTGACTCCATGAGCCTTCAATACGATTAGTGTGGATCGTGTTGTCTACGGGATCCACAAAATTATATGTGTGGTTTACCACATCATGGTTAGGTAGGGCATTGTAGGCCCGCCAGCACGCATAAAATTGTACCAGTCAACCAGACTGGTGACGCTAACGCCAGTCTTCATGCTGGCGGTTCTTTGTGGTACATTCAGGCACCACCAATATATTATCTGAATTATTTTATTTAGGGGCATGTGTGCCCCTTCAAAAAACGATCCTGCTCGAATCGACATAGATTTTTTACATGTTGGACACTTCCAACAGTAACCATTCTTACATGTTCGAACATTTCTGCACTGTAGCCTCATTCTTGTAGTAGAGCAGTTGGACGATATAATTCATTAGCAAAAAATATAAAAGAAATAACACCAGAAAATTGTCTACCAGAAACTAGAGAAAATTAAACTAAAGAATACCGGAAGTTGTTAAGTTACGAAGTTTATTATCGGGTACGGATGACGGCGTAACACCGTAGCAGCGCCGCAGAAGCTGCTTGTACAGTTAGTCGTACTTGAACAGTGCCTTTATTTGTAATATTCACCAAAGAGAGTGACCCTGTTTTCAAATGATTCATTTAAATGTCTTCCTTTTTAATTTTCTGCGAACCTATTTTTCCGGTTGCCATCTTAAATACTGACTTCCACCCGTTAATCACGTCACGTTTTAATTAACACATCTTATATGCGTTTCTTTCTTGAAAGAACGTTGGCAAACAAACAGTAAGTATTACTTGAATTTAATTGATTTTGGTGGTTCTTTTTTACTACAGGGGCGCGACCGAACCATTATGAATTGATATGAAATTGAGTCAATGTTCCAATTTTGCAAGTAAACAAAGAACAGTAATTTTATAGAATCGTCTCAAATCGAGTGTTTTTATGTTTAAGTTAAAAATAATATTAAAAACCTAAACAAGTAAATTAACAAAGAAGGCTACTTTGCTCAGAGTGAGTATTTATCATAACTTAAAATGCCAATAAATTCTATTAAATATTATTTTTAACGCAAACATAAAAAACAGTTGGGAAATTAGGGGTGGCACTTTTCCTGGCCTGCAGCGCCAAATGGCTCAAGCGTCTCAATCGCAGTCATTTAAAAATAAGCAATAGTCTTCAATATAAAAGATAAGCATGTAATTGTCTCCCCCCTCCTCGAATACAGTTATTTTCGGTTTAATTTTACTTTTCGGTAAAAGTCTATAATAGTGGCCGTGCGCAAAACATTCCTTTCTATCGGGGTCGTGTTGTGCATGCGCAGAATTCAAATGGGAACAACACATCCCATTCATAAAAAACCGTGCGCGTATTCGAGTGGAAGGGGGGGACAATTATATGCTTATCTTTTATATTGAAGACTATTGTTTATTTTATGCGATTGAGTCACTTGAGCCATTTGGCGCTGCAGGCTACTGCGGGCCAGGAAATTAGTCTACAACAATTTATTTTGCTTTTCCTAATTATTTGTGATCTATTTGCGTTAAAAATAATATTTATTAGAATTTCTTGGCATTTTAAGTTATGGTATGTATCCATTCTGAGCGAAGTAGCCTTCTTTGTTAATTTACTTGTTTAGGTTAAACAAAGATGGCTACTTTGCTCAGAATAGGGATATACGACACGTATAACTTGTATTAAATGTGTTTTTTTAACGCAAATGAGTAGGGAAAGAAAATAAATTGGTTTTCACTAATTTCACAGCTTTATTTAAAAATAATTTATGTTTGTAATAATAATTATTACTCTCTAAAACTGGTTTGTAGGACGGAAACAAATGAAGACATTACACGACTTTAACAAAATTTCATTATTTATGAAAAAATTTTAATTTTTTTTAGAAATGGATTTATTAGTAAGCTGTTAACTTACTGTGCCAGAGAAAATTAAATTAAAAAATTTTTGACTGTAATTCAACCGAACCGAATTTCGTGCAACTCACTTTCTGCCTTTTTCTTCAAACGTTTTTACTGTCTTTCACATTCCAACAAAATTTCGTGCAACCCGGTTTCTGCCTTTCTCTCTCCAATCCAAAATCGCTTCTGACCTTCACAGCTGTCCTCTTGATTTATCTCACCTAATATCCACCTATGCAAATCGCATAAACACTTGCACCTATGACAAGAAGCCCTATTTAAATTTGCATACGACATGCAAAGCACCTCCTTCTTTTTCCTGATGGTGCATGTTCATCTTTATTGTCACACTCCTCCCTGATCGTATGATCACACAAGTGACAGATTATGGCTGGTTGCTTTATCCTAGTACTTCTCCGTAGTGGTACAGTTATTTCTTCCTCTCTTACATCAGATGTACCAGGACCTGAATTGGCAATGGAATAAAGCAGCTCAACCAAGGAACGTTTGTCCACTCCCTCACTTGTATCGGAATCTGGTTCTCTCCATTCAGTACTCTCTGATGATATGTCATCATTGTCGTCCACTACCGGTGTTAAACTGAGACGTGGGCGCACATCTACATGTCGAGGCGTACCATTGACGACCACCGACTGTGGACTTTTTACTCCAGTGACACGACCTGGTCTGAATTTCGACATGCAACGTCCTTGTGGATTTTTCACCCAAACTGTGTCCCCTCTTTATAAAGTGGAGAGATCCTATGTTGAATCGGATGACGCACAACATTGACTCCTTTCAATCTGATCTGGTATGAGTACAACAAATTGGCAGGTGTTGATGAGGCGGACACATCATCATTGGGGGTAACATTGTACCAATACACAGCCTCCGTAACAGGACAGCTCTTTCGTGCAGCAATCCTCTTCACTGTCCTATGACACTTTTCTATAATACCATTTCCTGATGGCCGGTGTGCACAGCGTGGCCGGAAGGTTACATCCCACTCGTTCATAAACTGCCTGAACTGTTGACTGCAGAAGGCAGTGTCATTATCAGCCAGAATCTCGGCTGGGGGTCCACGTTCAAGAAACACTGATTCTAATTGCTGGATCACATGTGCAGTGTCTTGCCGTTGTAGTGGCCGCCAGATTGAAAACCGTGTGGGTCTACAATCGATCAGTGTCAAAAATGGCAACCATTGTAGTGTGTGATGTCCATGCCTAGCCGGTTCCATACGTCCTGCACACCGAGTCCTCCCTTTTTCCATTGTACTGGAGCTGGGTCTATTGTCTGGCATTCCTCACAATTCCGAATAACTGCCTTTACTGCCACTTTAGACACAGACGGGTCGATTCTACGCACAAAATATAATGTTCGCCTGATTCCAGGATGTCCACTATGTCAATGAATTTCGTTCAGCTATGTTGGGTTCAGGTTTCCTGTGGCAAATGCACACACTGGCTGTGTTAGTTCAATCTCTCTCTTTACATCATTGAGCCACCGCTGTGGAACTCTCGTCAGGGAGTCTGCTCGGTTCTGGCCAGATCATATTAGTGCTATATCAAATGAAATGTCATAGTTTTTCACAAGTGAGATTATCGTGCCCAGTCTCCGCCTTATGAGCATCTCACTTGCAGCCTTGGTGCTCAATCGAGACTTTCCCGTGAGCACATTGGTCACCCAGTGGTACACACACAGTCTGTTTTTTTTGTAACACATTGGTATTCCATTTGAGTGCAAGGTTTAGTCCTTTTAGCACGGCATCCAGCTCTGCCACGTTTATATGTTGGGTATCCCTTGTTGGTCGCAACCAGCTTGCATCCTCGATGATGGCATCAAGAGCTACTCCCACAGCAAGCGAGCTTGTGTCCACCCACACATTCAGTTCCTGTGTAACCACGCACCAATTTCTTCAGATGAGATCTGATTGCCGTACATGGGCAAATGTATCTGCTATCATACACTCCAGTGGAGTATCGCTAACCTTGTCACCCAGTTCTGTGTAACAGTTGTAGCATAACGTTTAATACAGCCTGTTGCCACTTGAAGCCATCCACACACTGGAAAGTGCCCCACCAGTTTGCCACACATGGAGAAGATACATCTTCATGTCATAGTTCTCGGCACATCTACAGTACTGGTTCTTCGCCGCCATCACAGTTGGCATGCTCTTCCCAAGTTTCTAATTCCAGCACTCGTGCACCATTTTTCAGTTTTTCTGGGTCCTTACTAGTAAGTCCGTACAGGTCCAGATGCTTCCTTACGGATTCTGCCGACGCCACATCCTCATTAATATATATTCCATCAATATACGCCGACGTTGCTCTCCTTATCTTCTCATCCTTGGCTAACACAGCCTAAAGCACAGCCCACATTATAAGAGGTGCCACATTTAAGCCAAATCCTAACCTTAATAGACAATATCTTTGTCCTTTAAATATGACTGTTTGGTACGGCCAGAGAGATCTCTCAACATGGATCTGTAGGTATGCCTTCCTGAGGTCCAGAATGGATACATTCGTTCCTTGCTGTCTCCATTCTCGCATTTTCTTTGCTCAAACATCTGCATCGCCAGTGAATGCATCAACATAGGTGTTTAATTCACGATAGTCCATCACAGGACGCCCCTCATTTTTATTGGCCTGTAGCACAGCCATCAGTGGTATTAGTCCTTGCAACCCACACTTTCTTCCGTTCGTCAAATTTGGCAACAAAATCAGCTTCATTAATACAAAGTGCTGTGCAGATGGGTTGTGCCTCCCCAAACTCCACACTTCCAGATTGTGTGATGTGAATGCCACGGAGTGCCTTAATGGCGTACATACCAAGTAATATATCGAAATCAAGAGGTTTACCTTGCATAATCAGCACCTTGATTGTGGCAACATTACCAGAGTCTGTATGAATCTTAATGGTTCCATTTCCGCAGCAGGCCTGCATAGTGCCGGTTAATGTAGTTACCATTATCTTCTGCTTTGACCAAGACCGACATAGCTTTGCACTCAAGATAGAGCGTGAGCATCCAGTGTCAAGGAGAACCAAGCATGGTGCATCATCAACATAGATGGTAATGACAGGTAGCGCCGAGTTCACATTCTGACTGGAGGAAAGACTGGCGCTGATGTCTTGTCCCCAACTTCGTTTCCCGGAAATCTCTTACCAGATGACCAGTCTTGTTGCACCGATAACATCGTTGACGGGTAGTCTGCCACTTTTGCATGCAGTCTCTCGAAAAATGATTAGGGTCGTTGCATTTATAACATGTATTATTTGATCGCCCCATGCCCATAGGAGGTTGAGTGATTCAGGTAGGCTGTGTCGCAGCCACAACTGGTTCCCCCACTGCAGCATTGTCTTTCATCAATGCTCGAGCTCGAGCCAACAGTTCTTCTAAAGTCATATCGTCCACCCTAGAGGTAGACCGAAACAGCCTTTTCACAGGGTTGGGAAGCCCCCATACAAAGACACACCAACACATTATCTGGTATTCCTCCAAATAGCACTGACAGTTTGCGCAAATCTGCCAAATATACATCTACAGTCTCACCCGGACGCAATACACGTGCCTCGAACTTCTCATACGCTGTAAATCTGTCATCGGCAAAGGCAGTAAATAAAGATCCCTTAATTTGTGCTGCATCGGATTTTTCTTCTTGAGTTAGTTGCTGGTAAACTGCGAATGCTCCCCCAGTTTTACAACAAAATGTTTCATTTTTCTGCTTGATAAAACGCAACATCTGGGGGGGGGGTTAATGTTGATGTTTTTTCTTTGCTTCTATTAGTCATTTAATTATTTTTTTCAAACCATTTTTTTCTGGCGGTAAAAAACTTATTTTAGTTCATTAAAGATAAATTCAATTTGGCAATTTTATACCAGATGACGATGATATCTGGGATATAACTCATTTTGACTAACAAAAAAGACGATTTCAATTTACAAAAACGTCATTGATTATTATAAAATAAAATTTTGAAAACAAAACAACTTCTTTATCATCTACATAAAAAATATTTAAGTTTTTTTATTTAAATTAGCTAACCAACTTTTTCATTGGAATTTAAAATATTGTCAATTTCATTAATCAGTTTTGAATCTTAACGAAGAACGGTATGTCGAATTCTTAACGATTAATTATGACATAGTTTTACAATTAAATCAAATTAAGAAAAAAACTTTAATTTTTAAATAAAGTTTTTTGGTCACGTACCAAAGGAAAGTTGAGAAAATTCTCTCAACTAATTCCATCTATAAGAGAACACTATGTTCTTACAGAATATTTTACAGTTTTTTGTTTGTTTATTTATTTATTTCCTTGTAGCATAACATCTAACACATGTTTATTTCCTTGTTAACATAACATCTATCACATTGTCCTCGTCACATACTGAAGAGAGCAAATAACAGAATCCGTGGAAACAGCCAGACATTTACTCTCAACATAAAAAAGGAATGAAAGGAAACACCATGAAGAGAAGAACGCTATGATTGCATTCTTGCCGTTCGGTGCAGTTGTCTTTTAGATGACCAAGGCAGTTTAGGGCTTAGTCTTAATACATGGCAGTGTAACAGCTGCTCTACTTAGTACGACACTCCAAGCCTGAAGTTAAATGGTCTACGAGCGATCTCTCGTCTCATGTTTCACAGGGGATTCAAAACACGACGATAATTGTAGCATCCATCCGATCGCGCATGTCAAGTCACTTGGCACGTTCACACTCATCGCCAGATAAGCAGCAACAACAACAGCAACCTGTCGACAGTTCGAAGAGCAACACTGATAGTTACCACCACCACTAAAATCTCCTGTGTTATCTTACTTGACCAGACAGTGTGGGGCGAGAATGGTAAGAGGATCCCTATAAAATAAACTGTTTAATTTAAATTAGCTAAACAACTTTTTCATTGGAATTTAAAATATTGTCGATTTGATTAATCAGTTTTGAATCTTAACGAAGAACGGTATGTCGAATTCTTAACGATTAATTATGACATAGTTTTACAATTAAATCAAACGAAAGGAAAAAAACTTTTGTTTTTAAATAAAGTTCTTCGGTCACGTACCAAAGGAAAGTTGAGAAAATTCTCTCAACTAATTCCATCTATAAGAGAACACTATGTTCTTACAGAATATTTTACAGTTTTTTGTGTTTGTTATTTTATTAACCTTTCCTTGTTAACATAACATCTTACACATTCTGAAGAGAGAAAATAACAGAATCCGTCGAAACAACGTAGAGTGAAGCTCACTTCCGCCAGACATTTACTCTCGACATAAAAAAGGAATGAAAGGAAACACCAAGAAGAGAAAAACGCTATGATTGCTTTCTTGCCGTCTAGTGCAGTCGTTCCTTAGTAAGAATGGATCAAGGTGGTCTAGGGCTTAGGCTTAATAGATATCAATGTAACAGCTGTTCTACTTAGGACAACACCCAAAGTTTGGAGTTAAATCGTCTACGAACGATCCCTCGTCTTACGTTTCAATGGGGATTCAAAACACAACGATAATAGTAACATCCATCCGTGAAACTGATCGCGCATGTCAAGTCACTTGGCCCATTCACACTCATCGCCAGATAAGCAGCAACAACAACAGCAACCTGCCGACAGTCCGAAGAGCAACGCTGATAGTTACCACCACCACTGAAACCTTCTTTGTTATTTTACTTGACTAGAAAGTGTGGGGCGAGAATTGTAAGAGGGTTTCCAGCCTAAAATGCTCGTAAATCCCTATTGGACCTCTTTGCCAACCTTACTGATAGGTCGTCGTGTCTGATATGCTACCTGAGCTATTCACAGTTTATCCCCTAGTTTTGAGACAAGTGTATGACTACACATTGTTGTAAACAACTGATTCTCTGTTGCATGTTTGCCGGTGGTAGAGGAGGGAAACCTGCATCTCAGCACATGACAGAAAACTTTAGCATGTGGCAGATCAGACGACGACCAATCTTCTTTTCACAGTCACATCGAGTTTAGGCAAACAAGTCTGATTCAAGCATGGACTATCAGCACAAGTATTGATCACTGATAAGCGCGCTTTACCTGACGGTGATGTGACCTGTGATGCAGACGTTCGGATCAACGGTATGGGAAGTAGTAATCAGTAGCGGAATCTGCCGATCGGAAACATTGAAGCGACTATGACGAAGGGGCAGTGGCAGCATCTAAGCACTGGAAGATGCAGACGTTGTAATCAGACAAGTAATGGCTGCAGCACTAAAACTGCAAGCAGGACATCCATAGTTTTACAAAACGGTCGACACAAGTGACAACAAGCAAAACACACATGCTGTTAGTGGACGGCGCTGATTCGGGCGGTGTGCAACCCAACACTTCCTGTGAGGCTTTGTTCGGCAGCAGTAGCCTGTATCCCTCTGTTGCTTCCGCAGCGATTTGTTTTATTGTTATCTTACCAGATCAAAAGCATGTTGTCACTCTATGTGCAGCTCACCGTGGTGGCATCACTGAATGCTATGACAATGACAATTGTGTTAACGCGGAAGAAGAAATTTGCAGTAAATCAACCACAAACAATCGATGCAAGAGTGACAACGAAAACGGCTTTGGCAGCCCCCGGCTGTTGAGCTTTCTACTGCTGTAAACCACATGACGTGCCCAAAGAATGCTGTGGACCACCTTCCTGTAAAATGTTACTGTGGGACCAGCTTTAACACACTGAAATGTGTTTTCTATTGAACCCGTTTTATATCACATTTTGTGTAACAACCCTCAGAACTAGTGCTAATAATCATCTGACATTCCTTTCAACGCCGGAAAATGGGTCATTAAAAAAAGTTGAACCATCCAAACCGCTGTTTTACAGGCTTTGAACAACCTGGTGTGAGTACCTGTGCTTTGAGGTGTTTGGTGCAGGTGGTGATAACTTGACTTTGTTTCACTAACAGAGCTGGCTGCTGCTGTAGGTGCTGCTAATATGTTGTCACAGATCCGATTGTAGTGAGAAGCATTACCAGCAGATGAGAGCACGTCTCAGTTTGTCGATTTTGTGATAGGAGTATCTGCCTGCTGTTTGTGTCCATCACTGTGACAAAGTGCATTGCTGACCACAGACCTGCCGACCATGCACAGCCTAATGACTGACTAACAAGGGCCTGACGAAGCATTTGGTGCAACAATCTCCAGAACTTGTGATGCTATTCGTCTGAGCCACATTTCAATGTTAGAACAGTGGCAGATGGCCACTTAAAAAGATAACTCACAGGAACCACTCTTTTAAGTCAGCTATTTTTCACCTTTTACTGGATGCAGGCCACCTGGTGCATCTACCAATGGCAAGAGGCGTTGCAGGCATGTAAAAATACATTGGACTTGTTTAACGTTTGTCCTGCTGCTGCCCTGAGCTACTGTCCGTTGGTGTAGAGAATTGCATCGCCAAGAACACACTGGATAGAGCGCCAACCGACCATGTCACCAACAGGGTTGAAGGGGCTTTGACTGTCGCCGATGTACCTCTACCTGTTGGCTTGCTGCTTGAGCAGCCCAGGCCTCAAGCTTGTGTCTGTAGGCATGGTGATGAATTTCGCCAACATCAAACCTGTCGGCTATGCATTTCTCTGGCACTCACAAGAGTTGTCCTGCAGACCCTATTTATTCACTTATCACCTAAATCCAATCATAGACACACGTCCGTTTGTCTAAACTGCTATCAATAACGAACAATAAGAGAGATCATTCTGAGAACTTATCACAAAGGAACAGAACTCTTATATTCTAATACAACGGGAGATAACAACATGGCTGGTGTCCTCTTGTGAAGTCATGCTTTCCAATTTTAAATATCCTTTTAAATTTTCTGATCACTTTTTTCTGAAATAGAACATTTCTACAAAAATATAAAATCATCTATGTGTATTGGCAGAATGCCTATGAAGTCACCAATAGCAGCATGCCAAAGAAACTGCATTGTCGTGTGCACTGCCCATTCCTTTCAAGCAAGTTAACTCCTGAGGAACTCGTTTGTACCATGAACGATGTGCTTAATTAAAACCATAAATGCATCTTTTTAGCTTCCACATCTGTGATTCTGGACACACATCATATGTTAGTCGAAGAAATACCTCTTTCTCCAGAATATTACCTTGCAGAAATGCTGAGGTTAAATCAAGAGTCTCTGCCTACCACATCATAACCGAAGCCGTAAACAATACAAGATGCATAGCCTCACAGCTGTACATATGGTTATATGTTTTTAAGTTATTGGAATCTTCTTCATAACCACGTGCAACAAGATAGCTTTTACCGTCTTTTTGTAATTCACAAATTTTTCTATCAACACCCATCTTATTGATATACATTTTTGTCCATGTCAGGCACACATTCGTATACTTCATGAACTTTCATATTTTCCAATTGTCTTTTCTTCGCATCAATCACATCTTTTCTTTGTTCTTGTTCAGAAGTAAGCAAAACTGCATGTTCCTGATGACTTACTCCTTCTGTTACTTGAGGAAGTTCTCTCCATTGAACAACATAATCCCAACAGACACAAAGGATTTTAATTCTTTTGGTTTTATATTTCGCCAATTGCGATATTTTCCCATTAACTTTGATTGTGTGCTTATAACTATTTTCCTTTTACCACTCATCACTCCCTTTAAATTTATATTCTACAACTTCTTTTCTTACTTAGTTTTATACTGTGATATTTCACTTCCTTTCTATTGCTATAAGAATTGTTATTAGTTTCTCCTTCGTCTTTCTCCTCCAAACCTTCATTCATTTTATTTGAAGAAGTTGTATTTTCTTCATTCTTTAGGCTTCGTAATTCCGTGTCTACCTTCATCAAGTGACATTGGTGCATCCTGAAAAAATGTGCCTGCATGTAATATCAATACACATTGACCATTTTTTTCTGAACACTTTAGTTGAAACATACCATTCTTTGTAGTTTTGTCTTTTATAGTAGACACGGTCACCTGTCACAAATCCTTCATCTGCATAAGTCCTTACATGGTATATCAATGCTCTTTGAATTCTTTAGCTGGATTCGGCTTTTATGAAGCTTTTCTTTGCTGCATGTATGGCATTTAAATTTATTCTAACCATATCACTGATTGTTCTATCTCCCGTAATCGATGAAAATTTCAGATTCATGCGAGTAATATTTTTGTGTTCATTCATAAATAAATAACACTAAACAATCAAACATTTTGAAAATTTTGCAAAATTCAGAAGGTGCAGGCAAAAAATAGCTGTTAGGGCTCCACGGGACTCAAAATCCATCATGTTTCGGTGAAAAAGTGGTTTCATGCGACATTGCCTGTCCTAAAACATTCTCAAAAGCTATGAATGGATATAGATGGTTAAATCTGATATAGTACTGTAATTTAGGACCATTTTCAAGCTGTAAAAGGGTTTTCATGAATGTAGAATAGCCAAACACTAGTGAAAAATAGCCAAAATTTCCAACATCAAAAGTTTCACATGTGTGGGACACACATAGGAGATGTAGAGGTACATGATTGGAAGAGAGAGACACAGCGATCAGCTGTTCAATTTGGAGATTCTTCTGAACGGAGTCTGTCATGACAGCTGTCAGTTTTTCCCAAATCAAAGCTTTATCGCACTCTACTGTCAGAGACAAACGATTAAGTGGTGCCAAAAAAAGATTTACAATGTTCCTTCGATCTTCATCTGCCATGTTTAGTGAACGCAGACGAAATTTCTTCCACTGGAAGTTTGAATCACCAATGATGACCAATCACCATTTAGTCTTTTGCGGGTTTTGGTGTCATAGTGGAAGGTTATCACATCAGATGGAGTAGTATAAAGAAGTGCTAAATCAGCATTCCTTTCTTCTTGGATTGCCATCAAGTGCTTCATCTTCTGAATCATCTTTGCTGATGGGAGAACATACTTATATTGTATATATTCTTCCTCGGTGTGAGGTCGTTTATTCTTCGGCGGTTAAACTTCATCTTTTTCAACATCAGCTTTCAGAGCGTAGTTCAACCCCAGATGTTTCTCAGTCGCAACCTTATACGCCATCCGTGCTGCTTCTGGAGAAATGTTTGCGGCTGATGAGGAAGCAGCCAGTGCAATCTTGCTGGAGTCAGTAAATGTTTTGCTTCCTTCACGGAGATTGAAAGTCATATCTGTCTGAACTCCAACTTCATTACAGCTGACTGTGGTACGTACCCTCCCTGACCGCTGCACAGCAAAATTGATATTAGTATCACTATCGTCGAGAGTACTGTTCATTATTGTAACCCTTTCTTCTTCCTCTGTAACTGAAATAGCCATCTCTTTCTCCTCCCTTTCCCCCATCTCAACAACCATTGATTCATGTTCTTCATCGATATGCATGTTGTCAATTATGACCTTACGGTTGAGTGCCACTTGATCAAAGAAAAACTGTTTCTCATTTGCATCAAACGTCTCCACGTCAACACCCTTTCCCAGAATATTGAAAAGAATGTGATTTTTTGTTTTCCATTGAATCAAGTTTGACCTCTTCGATCCATGGCCCTTCTGAACTTTGCTATTGTACTCTCTCAAGTATCGATCAAGTTTATCTTTCACTCCTTTTATTGTTGTTAGTTTAATGTCTTTTCCAAATGCTCTTTGCCAGTGAGCCAGCAGACACAGAGAAAATTGATGGAGATGCTCTTTCTGTTTTGTAGATCCATAAGTTGGAGCATGATTAACTATGGCCAAAACGCACTCATGTACAGTTGGGAGGTTTTCAAGCAAAGTGAAATCCCAATCATCGTACTGGTACTTTGTTCCACTCATCCTATCTTCTAAACTGAACTGAACTGAAAACAAAAGAAAATAATTGTTATTAAACTGCTTGAATATAATACAATGCAATGGTTTCGACACTACAATGGTGTCAACTATCTACACCCATTCATAACCATTGCAGAGGCTTGGGAACAAATTAGGTTGCTTAACGGAGGATTTTGGCTAATTTGGGCTATTTTTCACTAGTTTTTGGCTATTTTACATTCATGAAAACCCTTTTACAGCCTGAAAATGGTTGTAAGTTGAAGTAATATATCAGATTTAACCATCTATATCCATTCATAGCTTTTGAGGATGTTTTAGGATGTCGGATGAAACCATTTTTTCACCGAAAAACGATGGATTTTGAGTCACGTGGAGCCCGAACAGCTATTTTTGGCTTGCACCTTCTTAATTTTGCAAAATTTTCAAAATGTTTTATTGTTTAGTGTTATTTATCTATAAATAAACACAAAAAATACTCACATGAATCTGAAATTTTCACCCATTACGTCCCACCCCTACTTATATGGTATATCAATGCTCTCTGAATTCTTTCGCTAGATTCGGCTTTTATGTAGCTTTTCCTTGCTGCATGTACGGCATTTAAATTTATTCTAACCATATCACTGATTGTTCTAGCTCCCAATGCAGGTAACCGATTATTCAAAACTGAGGAGGTTTAATATTTGACCCAAATACAAGCTCATTTGGACTATCTCTAGAAGTATTCTTAAGTGTATTTTTGGCGTTCACAGTCAAAGCTAAACCTATTTCTGGCTCACATTTTTCATCCTCTGATGTTTTTCCATTGCTCCAGCAATTATTAGATTGTGATGTCATCCAGCTCATTAGTTAAAATAATAAAACAAATAGCGATAGCAAAGATTTGGCTGATTTAGTACACACGTTACAAAACATTAGTCAAACTGTGTTGCTAACAAAATGTGCTTAGTACAAATGCTATTATCAATAAAGTATTTATGTATTTTAATATTACCTGAAAGAATGTTTGTATTTCTTTTGTAAACTATGAAAAGTATGTACACTATAAAACATTTTATTACAGTTTGGATTTCATTAACACAGGATTCTTGAATTGTTCCTTCAATACTATTTGAAAATATTTATTTATTTTATGAATGGATCAATATAGCAACGGATCTTTTCATATTTTGAAATTCATGTATTACGAATTTGGGGACATTTTAATGTGATTTTCCAGAATCACTTCAATTTTGTCTCTTGGACTACAAAGCTGAAACATATTTTTACTCTACCATTTAAAAAATAACTGTCTGCGTTTGATGGACCCTGTGAAAATAATTATTTTTCACATAACATGTATAAAAATTATATTTTAAAAAAATATATCCTTATCTGTTTATTTTTTGCAGAAACTCCAGCAATCAAAACAAATAACAAATGCACAGTTGGATTTGAAGGGATCTTCATTAATTTGATGACTTGAAGTATGGAAATGTCTTAAGAAAAAATATTTTTAAATTACTTGATGTAAATTGCCTGAAGGTAAAACACTAAAAGGAGATGAATATCATTTTTAACTATGAATCTTTCTCTCATAGCGAAACGACTTCATAAAAAAGATGGCCAAATGCCACACATGATGTAGCAATGCTGAAAGGCAAATGTGTGTACACAATGTTTTTTTACTTTTATCTCGCATGTAACACTATGATGTATAATGTTTAAAAACTAAGAACTTTTTTGTACTTTCTGATGATCTCAAGGAGGACAGATCTAATATTGACATACTAATGTTGGTGTGTCTACTTTTAGCGAAACGACTTCATAAAAAAGAGGACAGATCTAATGTTGGTGTGTCTACTATCAAGCAAAACGAACTCGTAAAATAATTGCAGTAAAGAGTGTCGGATTTTCAAAATGTTTTGCTTGCTTATATATATATATATATATATATATATATATATATATATATATATATTATATGATAGCTGTCAATGCGGTAGATGAGCATGACAATTACTGGTAAAATCCACGTTTTTGTAAAAGAGTTGTGCACAGGTTAAAAGGTTTTCATAAGATAAAATACAATCTTTTGCTTGCTTATATATATATATATATATAGTAGCTGTCAATGCGGTAGATGAGCATGATACTCACTGGTAAAATCCACGTTTTTGTAAAGGAGTTGTGCACAATTGTCACATCATTATATTATTAATTATAGGTAAAATATAAGAAAAAATATAAGATATGCAAAGCCATTCAACTATTGTCATAGTGAAGCATTATTCCTTAATTTTAAAGTCACAAACAATAAAAAATATATATTAATGTTTTTAAATTTCTTTCTAGCATAAAAGCGCAATATAGAAGAAATACAGAGAAACAAATTTTAGTAAAAAATCTCAAATATGTTTACTTCAAAAATGAAATTTAAATCTTATACTAGAGAGAAGCCATATTCGTGTGAAGTATGTGGCTTAACTTTTACATTTAAATCTAGTATGGTAATTCATATGCGAACACATACTGGTGAGAAACCATATTCTTGTGAAATATGCGGCTCTTCTTTTTCAATTAAATGTAATATGCTGCAGCATGTACGAACACATACTGGAGAGAAACCATATTCTTGTCAAATATGTGGCATTTCTTTTTCAACGAAACACAGTCTTCTTCAACATATGTCAACACATACTGGAAAGAAACCATATTCTTGTAAAATATGCGGCTGTTCTTTTTCAAGAAAAAACAATCTTCTCAGCCATATGCGAACACATACTAGAGAGAAACCATATTCTTGTGGAATATGCAGTTCTTCTTTTTCATTCAATTCTAGCATGCTGCGACATATGCAAACACATACGAGAGAGAAACCATATTCTTGTGAAATATGCAGCTTTTCTTTCACACAAAAATCATCTATGTTGACCCATATGCAAATACATACTGGAGAAAAACCATATTCTTGTGAGATATGCGGTTTTTCTATTTCAAGAAAATCCGATATGTTGAAACATATGCGAACACATACTGGAGAAAAACCATATTCTTGTGAAATATGCAGCTCTTCTTTTTCAAGAAAATACAGTATGTTGAAACATATGCGAACACATACTGGAGAGAAACCATATTCTTGTAAAATATGCAGCTCTTCTTTTTCAGTAAAATTTAGTATGCTGGAACATATGCGAGCACATACTGGAGAGAAACCATATTCTTGTGAAGTATGCAGCTCTTCGTTTTCAAGGAAACAGGTTATGTTGCGACACATGCGAACACATACAGGTTAAATACTATATTCTTGTTTTGTATGTGGTCCTTTTATTTAGATAAAAACAGGGGTTTGAACTCCCTACTAGACATCATCTGCAAATTATTTAGGTCTCTCTCTAAAAGGGTTTTTCAGGACCATCTGACAGCATGCTTCACTGTACAAGAAAACGCTGACGAAATATTCAGAATAACTTGGTATTTACAACAAATAAGATCATCTCAGCACGACTATACACTGTCCCATGCAAGGAATATTGCACCTTCTCCTAGTGATGTTACCTCCAGTAACAGTACTTAGCTGAATACTCCACCAGACTATATTAATTATTGTCCTGGAATCCAGTTAGACCGAGAAACCCCAAAAAACATATACTATAATATAGTTAACTGGTAAATTGAGAGAGGACAATTAATGTGCTTAACTTATTTACTAAATCATTGAATGACAGATAGAGGGAAACTTTAATAGAATATTCGAATATCGATGTATCTCATAGATATTAATCGTCTGCCCCAGGAAAAAGCACCTAGATTACTGAGAACTTCTACTGAAGTAAAATTAAACAAAAAAGAGAAGAAAATTGCAGAGAATATGTACGCTGTTAGAAAAATGTGCAAAACACAGCTAACAAACACAAAGTAACTGCCGAGTTTTCCGTCGGCTTTTTCAACGATGACTAGGGAATTTTCACAGTCTGTAGGTTCACTAACAGGTTTTATGATTCCATATTCTGTCATGTGTATTAATTGTTTTTAGTTTTTCTTTTATAGAAAAAGGAACCGATCTTGGTGGATTAATTACAGGAGTTATCTGGGGATCCACTGTGATATGATGTGTTATTGGCAAAATGCCGATTTCTCGGAAATATTTTTTTGTTATGTCGTTTCGTTCTACAAATTTATTTTTAAAATTCTCTGAATTAGGTTCAGATCTTGAGCTGTTTTTGCATCTCTAACTGCGTGTAACTGTTTTTGCTACAATTAATTTTATTTGTTTTCATACTTTTTTGTATTTAATAACTGCTGTGCATTTTCCTCACACGTTTTTAGCTGTGTTATTGTAGGCTTATAATCGAGTTGTGATTTTTACAGTTGTTGTTTTGTGAATATTTTTATTTTCTCTGAATGGCAGTACGGTCACATCTGCTCCAGTATCAATTTTGAATTTTCGTTTCTGTAGGATAGATTCTTTTTGTATTCTGACATATTGTATATTTATAAATATTGAGTATGAACGGAAATAGTGAGTACTTAGTATGACAGATCAAGAAATGTGAGAGAGATGGAAAGACACGTGTTAACAAAAGAAAATCATTTATTATGCTGTTTGACTATACGTTAATTTGTCTCCGACGTTAATTTTTCTTGTCTGTTACATGATTCTGTTAAACACTTTCTATTAAAACGACATGGACAAATACCACCATTTTTCAAGCAACATATGTCTTCCTTCCGCACTCACCTGCTAATTTATCTATATAGTTTATTCCTCCTATGATAAGATTCCAAGCTTTTCAAAGATTGGCTTAAGGAAAGAATAAACGTAAAACAATTTTTTTATTTATCTGATGATAAGATTCCATTCTTTGAAAAGCCTGGCTTAAGGAAAAAAACATTCTTTTATTGAACACACCTTGCATTGAACAACTGAAGATGAACTAGATTTGTCATTCTTACATGTTTTATTTCTCTTTTTTCATTTCTCTTTATAATTGTTTTATTCCGGATCCACCATTTTTCAAGCAACATATGTCTTCCTTTGAACTGCACTATTGTTGATCCATAGACACAAATCTCCTACCAAGTGAAGTGAATGACCAAAAGTACTTTGTCAACGTTCCGCAAACTGAATTGGGAGGGGGGGGGGGGCTGATGGACTCTTAATAAAAGACGTTCTCATTATTGGGACAAACAATCTATGTCTCAGGGAATTCCTGTTGAGAGAGCCTTATATTATGCTGGTCCAAGCAATCCGGGCTGGTCAAGCATCAAAAGAAAGGTGAACCCAGACCAAGTAACTAGTAAGTACAGAAGGACTTGATGCAAACGTGGAAGCTATCACACACACATGCAAAAGGAGAGAAATTTCCCCTGACCCAAATGGGATCCAGCATATGACATGCAATGACAGATCAATTCCTGCAAATTATGCGCTCGTTCACACCCGCATGATGTGCATATGACAAGCGATGCATAAACTGCAATCGCAAAGTACATTTTTCCAGCTGCTGCTATGCCTGAATGACAGTCTGCTGACTAGAAGCATACTCTTCAGACTCGGATTAATCTGACATCTTCCTATGCATGATTACCATTAACGACTCTGAGTACGAGGTACAATCATCTTACAACCAAGCAGCAACTGCACTTTCCATCAACACACAACCATGACGGAAAAGCCAATCCATGGACGTCAACGGCAACAGCATTAATTTCAAAGAGCCGAAATCGATGTACTGCCCAAAACAACATACAACAGACTCTATCAGTGACCAAACCTCAGTCCAACCTCTATTAGCCTCACTTCATACAATGGCACAAACATTTCTGTTCCGGGTAAATGCACAGTCTCCATGAAGTACAAAAAAGTCACTACATCAATAATCGTTGCTGATACCATTTCACAACCAGTTTTAGGTGCCACAACCTACGAGAAACTCAATTTGATTAAGTATATTTTTCAGATTGATCCAAATCTTCCAGGTCTTCTAAAAAATATCAAGACTACTTTGGTGCACTCATAGTGAGAAGTGGATTTGTCAGGTCACTATGAAGTCGACACCTTTTCCTAGCGAAAGAGGAACCGCTTAGTGCACTGCTTATAGTACAGCTGCCTTGAGCCTGTATTTGCGACTGACTTATTGTATGTAATTAAGTATTCTTAATACATTTCTTATTCTTTCTATTCCTGTCTTGTGTTCTTATTTATTGTTATTAGTACGATATAACACGTTTAAAAATCATTAATTGAAACATGTACCAAGCACTTTGATTTTTTGAAAGCATAAATTATTTAGGATGGTAAAAAAACCTACCCACCACAATATTGTTGTTCTTCTTTTGAATCAAATATTCTTCTGAATATTCTTCTTCTGAATCAAATATTCTTTGCCCCAAATCAAATAACCTACCCATCACAAAAACGATTGCTTTCAATATTTCTAATTAAACTAACTAGTTTTAAAAAAAGATTATCTTTTAACGCTTATAATACCGAAAAGATTATTGAAATAAAATACTTGGTTTATTTTTGGTTAATTTTGAAAAAATTACATTTTTCACCTTATTAGACTGAATTAGAGCAGGTGCGTGTTTTTGATGATACCTACTCGAAAATGAATGCACCCAGAAAGCTGAGAACCAAAACACATGAGAAAATCTGTCCACTAATCAATTTCATAGAAAATAGATTTCGCGTGAGATTAACTAAAAAAAGTGTTTCGTATTATTGTCTCGAATTGATTTCCTATTATTATTGGTCTCTGAAGGGAACATTACGGAAATGTTTTTGCATGTGATTACTGTTTAGTGTTTGTTTACCTTTTTGTTTTACGTTTATTTTTGATTAATTAAGTATTTTAATTTTATATTTCTATTATTATTGTGTTTTATTTTGTTGGTCTTTGCAAATTGTGTTTAAGTATTTTTTGTCAAAAGGCGAAAGGTCATTGTTACTTCTATCGTTTCGAGGCATGAGTATTTTATTTACCTCTTTTCCAGGAGGTTAGACACAAGGTCAGGTGTGTGTTTTGATGAAAGTGTTTCTGTGAAACCAACTGGATTCGAACCCGGCACACTCAGGTTCTCAGTACGTGTAGTTAACCATTTAGTTACCTTGCCATATTGGCGGGAATTTTAGTCCTAACTCAGTTTGTCTTAAGGATGGCTAAACAACAAGACGAATGTTGCTAATCGCTACAGTTAGATAAATAAAGCCTCGGAGAAGCTTGCAATATACGAGAATTAACGTTAAATTGATGCTTTCAATGATTCTCGCGAGCATTTTAATTTTTTGACTATCTGTTTCAAAGAGTAGTACCTCTGGCTACCGGTATCAAACAAACAGTTAAATGTTTGTTTTCGTTTCCCCCTGGACACTGCAATGGAAATTATGGGCAATATAAAAGGTTGGTTAAGGGATGAGACTGCTGGCACATACATTTGTGGTTGCTGATGGCTTTTCTCTTTTCCCTGCTTCTTCACAAAGGGGGCTCACATGTCCTCTAGAATCACACTGCATACATTTAACGGGTAGTTTGTTTCGTTTTCCCTGGCAATCCTTACTTTTATGACCGGAGCCAGTACACGTGAGACAAAGGTTTAGCTCCTTGTATCTGTGTTTTCTTGATTGGACATCAGGGTACTCCTTGCAACGACTCATGGAGTGCCCCTCTGTTGAACAGAGCTTACAGTATGTTTGGATTCTATCTGACGTTGTTGCAAAGTTTTCCAACGCAGTAGTATTTTTCCCCCTTGTATGAATCCTTTTTTTCATCCCAGTAACGTGGCTTAGTACCATCCCTGTCCGAATTGTAATGACTGTAAGTGCTTTTCATGCCAGTCTTTACCAATATTTTAATGGCTTCATTATTGTTGTCGTAAATATCCCTCATAGGGAATTAGTGCTTACTTTGTGGACCAACTCCCTCTGAAGAATACCCGGCAATTTCGAAAAAATGATATGACTCACCAGCTTGAAACCCGGAATATTTTCCTCGAAAAAATCCAAACTGTATGATGATCTGAGTTCCGACAATTCAGCCCTCATTTCGGACCAAAAACGCTTCACATTTGTGAAGTTTGGGTCATACCTGGGATATGCGTCCAGTAATTGTTTGAAGATTTCATGAACAATCTATAGTACATATAGAAATTCATCAGTCAGAAGTCCTATCGCAACTTCATAGTTACTATCTTCCAACGTAAGGTGGGAAATTAGCT
Organism: Sepiola atlantica; assembly: GCA_963556195.1. Lineage (NCBI taxonomy): Eukaryota > Metazoa > Mollusca > Cephalopoda > Sepiida > Sepiolidae > Sepiola > Sepiola atlantica. The sequence continues at coordinate 360,336 of CAUVYP010001289.1, forward strand.
GACCAGTATATCCAGTTAGGTAGCTCTTCAACAAAGACAACTTTGCTTTTTCTGAGCAGACAGAGTTAACGCAGTTATAGAACTGTGATAGGAAATCTTTAAATTCAAATTTGTCCGGTTTGTTACCGCTGAATTTGGCACAAGTTAGCCGGGGGACTGATGCGAACGTGTGGTTGTTTTTGTTTGGCAATCAAACGGCTTCCTCAGAAACTGCAGTATTCGATGGAGATAGTAATATACTCATGTTGTCCAGCTGATTGTTAACTTCGTTGTAAAAACTCCGCTCTTGGATTTCATCGTCCAAAAAGCCGCTTGTTTCAAGGTTTAAGTCTGCCTTATGACACGTTACGTAGACCTTTTGATTTATTGTAGCGATTTCTGCTAGATTTGTCCCAATATTTTTCTCATCTCTGTGGAAGCGAAGCTCCGTTAGGTTTTCCAAGCCTTCCAGTTCATTCAAATCAAAGTTTATTTTTCTCTTTAAATAATCTCTAGAAACCAGTAGACTACTGACGCCTTTCGCTTTTTGGTTGAAGTGTTTTTTTAATTGGTCAGTAGGCCAGGAAATATAAAAAAATTTTTTTTGAATGCTCAAGTCCTTATTTATTTGCCTCCCCACGAGGACAATGTTAGGCACAGGGATGGTTTCCCATGTGCGTGATATCCGCTCCGTAAAAATAAACGAGCAACACAAGTTGGTCAAATGTTTAATTGTTGCAGTTTAGTATTTTTCCTCCTGACTGAGGACAGAAAGTTTGTATTCAATTTTCCTTTCTAGTGAAAAGGTAAAAAAACAGAAGCCTCACTATAGCTTGCTTCATTTTCATTTTTTAAATCCACATGGTTCTCGGAATAATTTCTTATAATCCACGTGTTTCAATTTATTTGAAATTCTCCAATTCGGAGTAAAGTACTTTTCAAGCGTAATGCTTCTTTTTTCATAAACGTTCCCAAACGTATTTTTTCTTATATTATTATTTTAGAAAAATAAACGCCGAGACTTAATTTTCTTCTTCTTTTTTCCAATTTTTGGAAGGATTTACCTTGTATTCGAAGGTAAAGCGAAAGTCAATGAACATCTTTTGACGAAATCACCCGTTCTTTTTTTGTTTTTAAGGAGATATCTTTCTCTCTTATCTTTAAAAAAGGACGTATATTAGATTTTTCTGTAGAAGAGATTTTTTTTTCTTAAAGAACATACGGGTTTTTTTTTCTTAAAGAACATACGGTTTTTTTTCTTAAAGAACATACGGGTTTTTTTTTCTTAAAGAACATACGGTTTTTTTTCTTCTTAAAGAACATACGGGTTTTTTTTTCTTAAATAACATACGGTTTTTTTTTTCTTAAAGAACATACGGGTTTTTTTTTTCTTAAAGAACATACGGTTTTTTTTTCTTAAAGAACATACGGTTTTTTTTTTCTTAAAGAACATACGGTTTTTTTTTTCTTAAAGAACATACGGTTTTTTTTTCTTAAAGAACATACGGTTTTTTTTTCTTAAAGAACATACGGTTTTTTTTTCTTAAAGAACATACGGTTTTTTTTTTCTTAAAGAACATACGGTTTTTTTTTTCTTAAAGAACATACGGTTTTTTTTTTCTTAAAGAACATACGGGTTTTTTTTTCTTAAAGAACATACGGGTTTTTTTTTCTTAAAGAACATACGGGTTTTTTTTTCTTAAAGAACATACGGTTTTTTTTTCTTAAAGAACATACGGTTTTTTTTTTCTTAAAGAACATACGGGTTTTTTTTTTCTTAAAGAACATACGGTTTTTTTTTCTTAAATAACATACGGTTTTTTTTTTCTTAAAGAACATACGGTTTTTTTTCTTAAAGAACATACGGGTTTTTTTTTCTTAAAGAACATACGGTTTTTTTTTCTTAAAGAACATACGTTTTTTTTTTTTCTTAAAGAACATACGGGTTTTTTTTTTCTTAAAGAACATACGGTTTTTTTTTTCTTAAAGAACATACGGGTTTTTTTTTCTTAAAGAACATACGGGTTTTTTTCTTCTTAAAGAACATACGGTTTTTTTTTTCTTAAAGAACATACGGGTTTTTTTTTCTTAAAGAACATACGGGTTTTTTTTTCTTAAAGAACATACGGTTTTTTTTTTCTTAAAGAACATACGGGTTTTTTTTTTCTTAAAGAACATACGGGTTTTTTTTTTCTTAAAGAACATACGGGTTTTTTTTTCTTAAAGAACATACGGTTTTTTTTTTCTTAAAGAACATACGGGTTTTTTTTTTCTTAAAGAACATACGGTTTTTTTTTTTCTTAAAGAACATACGGGTTTTTTTTTTCTTAAAGAACATACGGTTTTTTTTTTTCTTAAAGAACATACGGGTTTTTTTTTTCTTAAAGAACATACGGTTTTTTTTTTTCTTAAAGAACATACGGGTTTTTTTTTTCTTAAAGAACATACGGTTTTTTTTTTTCTTAAAGAACATACGGGTTTTTTTTTTCTTAAAGAACATACGGGATTTTTTTTCTTAAAGAACATACGGGTTTTTTTTTCTTAAAGAACATACGGTTTTTTTTTCTTAAAGAACATACGGGTTTTTTTTTCTTAAAGAACATACGGTTTTTTTTTTCTTAAAGAACATACGGGTTTTTTTTTCTTAAAGAACATACGGTTTTTTTTTCTTAAAGAACATACGGGTTTTTTTTTCTTAAAGAACATACGGTTTTTTTTTTCTTAAAGAACATACGGTTTTTTTTTCTTAAAGAACATACGGGTTTTTTTTTCTTAAAGAACATACGGGTTTTTTTTTCTTAAAGAACATACGGGTTTTTTTTTCTTAAAGAACATACGGTTTTTTTTTTCTTAAAGAACCTACGGTTTTTTTTTTCTTAAAGAACATACGGTTTTTTTTTTCTTAAAGAACATACGGGTTTTTTTTTTCTTAAAGAACATACGGGTTTTTTTTTCTTAAAGAACATACGGTTTTTTTTTTTCTTAAAGAACATACGGTTTTTTTTTTCTTAAAGAACATACGGTTTTTTTTTTCTTAAAGAACATACGGGTTTTTTTTTTCTTAAAGAACATACGGTTTTTTTTTCTTAAAGAACATACGGGTTTTTTTTTCTTAAAGAACATACGGGTTTTTTTTTCTTAAAGAACATACGGTTTTTTTTTCTTAAAGAACATACGGTTTTTTTTTCTTAAAGAACATACGGTTTTTTTTTCTTAAAGAACATACGGTTTTTTTTTTTCTTAAAGAACATACGGGTTTTTTTTTTCTTAAAGAACATACGGTTTTTTTTCGTTCCCTTCTACAAACTAATCACCCATATATCCTTCACGTTTTCGCAAAATGTTAGGATTAAAATAATCCTGAAAATAAAGTTCAATTCTCCCACGTGAGAATGGGGTAACAATATGCAGATAAATCATCAAAAGAGAGATATAGGACGAAAGTCTGAGAGAAGGAACACAAAACACAAGAATGTAATTTCATAGCATTTTAGTAAGAAAGAGAAAGATGGAATCATAGAATATTTACAGTTTTAAAAAGTTCAGTTTGGCATTGGTGAATTTGAGAGAGGGTTTGCGAAAACATGGTTCGCGTGAACTTATCTGTATAGAGTTCTGGTAACGCGGGGGTCATTCTCTGTGACTGCCGTCTTGGGTTGTTGTCACAAAGTAGACCAGCCGATGTATTGCTGCCTTGAGGGGCGTCGTGGAAAAAAAGGTGCATAGAGGTGGGAGGTCATTCTCTGTGACTGCCGTCTTGGGCTGTTGTCACAAGGAAGACCAGCCGATGTATTGCTGCCTTGAGCGGGGTCGTAGAAAAAGAGGCCGAGATGTCGTGTGCAAGGGTTTTTAAATGCTGGCTCACGTAGCACCTAAGGAAAAAAAGGTTGCAATGCCTGACAGCCAATCCGTGAGGCCCTTAAGGGACATGGCAACAGCCAATCAGCGAGGGGGTCTTTAATAATTTTTTTTTTTAACATGATTCACCCCAAACAAGGCAGGCCGCCACTGTAAACGTAAGGGGCTACTGAGAAAAATAAAAAGGAGAGAAGGATTGGTGGTTCAGCTTAAATTGGGATCTGAGCAGCGAGATGTATGTTTACATTAGTTTTAAATTTCTGCATGTGAGTACTGTCGGGGAAACAGGGGGCAGGGAGGGAGTTCCAGAGTCCAGCAGCATGACAAAAGAAGCTATTTGAGTAGAAGGCTCTCCGGCATCTGGGGACCTCCACAGTGAATGAATGAGATTTAGTAGAATGTTGAGTTAGTCTAGTGAATTTACGTCGAGGGGGCACCAGAGTAGCCAACTCATCGGAGCATAATCCATTGAAGTATTTGTAAAACAAACATAAGGATGCTACATTGCGGCGATGGGACAGGGGCTGGAGCTTAGCTGACAGTGAGGACCTATTAGGTTGACGGCTCTTATTTGGACTTTGTCAAGGAGGGAGAGACTAGTAGATAATGCACCAGCCCAGATGTGACAACAATACTCCATGCATGGGCGAATGGTGGCTTTGTAGAGATACAGGATAATGTCAGGTGTAAGGAGTCCACTAGCACGGTAGAGGGAGCCAACCTTCTTTGCGGCAGCCTTGGCGATGTCTTCAATGTATGTGTTCCAATTCATGTTACCTGTGAAGGTTAGGCCAAGGAGTTTGAATGATGAACTCTCAGGTAGGGTGTTATTTGCCATGACAATCGGTGGTCGGAGAGGCTTTTTGTAGTTGTTGAAGGAAAGGAGCTTAGCCTTTGCGGCATTAAAAGTTACCAACCATTTATGGCTCCAATCCACTACAGCCTGGAGGTCATTTTCTAAAGATTCAGCCATTGCCTCAGATATGATCGCGTCTGTTTTGCCAACATGGCGAGAGTAAAGCGTGGTGTCGTCAGCAAATAAACCAATCTCAGACACTATGTCATCAGGGAGATCGTATATATAGATCAGGAACAACAAAGGTCCAAGAATAGATCCCTGGGGCACACCAGCATTTATGTCATGTAGCTTAGATGAACGGCCATCGAAGACAACCTGGATTTTTCTTTTGTTTAGGAAGGATCTAATTATATTAAGTAGTTGTCCGGTAATACCGTATGAGCGTATTTTCAGAAGCCCTTTATGCCATACCTTGTCAAAGGCCTTGGATATATCAAGCGCTACTGCCCTAGGGTCACCTTCCTTGTCGAGTGTATGATACATGCGTTCAGAGATGAATGTTAGGATGTCTCCAGTAGATCGTGCTTGTTTAAATCCATACTGGCGGTCAGATAGAAGTTTAGCATTAACTAAGTGTCGTACTATCGCTAGATTGATTAAGTATTCAAAGATTTTAGCAAAGATCGGCAGTAGACTGATTGGGCGGTAGTACTGAGGGTCGGTTCTATTCCCAGAACTCTTGTAGACTGGTACCACAGAGGCAATTTTCCAGCTATCGGGGAAGCAAGATTCGGCTAGGCATTTATTGTAGAGTTTGGAGAGGACAGGGGCCAGTTCAGCAGAGCATTTCTTTTTTACTATTACAGGTATAAGATCAGGCCCACAAGCTTTAGAGGTGTCAAGGTTTTTTATGATGTCTCTGACCTGGGACGGGGTGATGACCAGGTTATCAAGTGAGGCTTCGGTCCGCAAAGGTAATTCAGGGAGAGGGTGGTTACCTGAGTCTAAATTAGAGTTAGAAGCGAAACGCTGTGCAAGTAGTTCAGCCTTATCAGTGGCCATGCAAACGACATCATTGTGGTTTGAAAGTGGGGGAACCGTAGATTGACCATTATTCACTACACTATTGTAGATTTTCCAGAAATCGTGAGTACCTAGTTTCTGTGACTGGATGCGTTTTTTTGTTAACTCATTATACCTTCTCTTCGCTTCGCCTATCACGGCCTTGCAATTATTTCTTGACTCTATAAATTTATGCCTATTAGTAGTTGACTTATGGCGGCCGAATTTACGGAATGCTTGTTGCCTCTCAGAAATGGCAGCTGCACATTCCGAAGTAAACCATTGAGGAGAGTGGGGCTTGCTAAAGAATTTTCGCATGGGGACATAGGCTTCAATGCCTGCTTTGACCCATTCAGTTAATTCGTTTGCACACTGGTTGGCAGGGAGTGAGAAGGTTTCCATCCACGGGGCGTCACTGATGTGATCTCTGATTGACTCAAAATCAGCTTGCTCGTAGTATCTTGTTGTTTTGAGCAACGGTTCATCAGCTTTTGGACGACTTTTTAGCATGATATGTATCATTAGCACAATGTGATCAGCATTCCCGAGTGGGCTATGAGCTTTCGTCACACAAGCCTCGGGTATTGAGGTCAAGAAGAGGTCTAGAAGTGAGGCTTGTTGGTCCACTCGATCGGGGATGCGGGTAAAAAAATCAACAGTCTGAGAGAGGGAGTGAGCTAAGGAGAAATTATACGTAGAGTTTCCGGCTGCGTCAGTAAGGCTGGAGAATCCCAACCAGCTGTAGTGGTGGGCATTAAAATCCCCAAATACATGTATTTGGGCATTCGAGTCAATTAAGAGTGCTCTATCTATGCTTTCAGAGACAGAGTTTAGCAGAGTACAGTCCTGGGTCGACGGGGAGCGGTATAGGAAATATAAGTAACTAACGTTGTGGGTTAAAGTCAATCTAAAGCACATGTAGTCGTAGTCATCTGATTCTAACCTATGTTCTCTAGTTAGGGGGAGGGTGTTCCGAACATAAACTCCTAGCCCGTGCATGTGTTTGTCAGAGTCTTTACGGTAGAGTGAGAGGTAGTCACTCATGTCAAAGTGGTGAGAAGAGATTGAGGATTGGAGGTTAGTTTCACTAAGAGCTAGGATATCCGGGGAGTTTGTAAGGAGAAAGGTTTCTACGTCGTTGATGTTGGTTCTAAGTCCTCGGATATTTGAGAATGCAAGCCTCAAGGGCGGCGGCGAAAGTGTTTTTTGGGTGTCTGTCTTGTAATTTATTGAGTTTTGAGGTTATTTAAAAAGAATGGTAGGGGTTATTTACATGCAAAATTGGGATGTTGACATGTTTCTATATTAACATAAAAAGGGATACATAATAGTTCAGCCGCGTTTATGTATTTGAAAATAAAATAAAATAAATTCTAGTAGTACTTACTTTTAAGTTCTACAATCTGCTTTCAAATAACTTATCTGTTTTCGAGAAAGAAACGATTCTAAGATGTGTCAATTATGTGGAAAATAACAATTCCTCGACTTTTGAAAAATGAACTGGTCTCACGTGAAACATGACAGCGTGCATTGTCATGTTGCCATGCAACAGCACGGAGATTAATTGGATTTTTCCTCAAATTTCGCCACTTCCTACCACAATCACATATGCATATTAACAGTACAGACAACATTAATGTGTGCGTACAGGTGTACAAATTTTCATTAGCAACCAATGAACAGAAAAAAAGTTATTAATACACTCTCATTACTTACCTAACAGAGTAATATTAATACTTAATAAACCATTTAAGCTAATTTTCGTCATTCATCCCTTTTTTTGCAGAGCGGTTTTCAGTGGATAGAAAATCGGTGTACCGTTAAAAATGTCTCTCCTGAATAATGATATGTAAAAATTCTTTAATGTATCCGTAAATTTTTTATTTCAAGTAATTTGTGGGTGCTTGTAAACCGTAGGTCCGAAAAAATTATCTTTTAGTTGTGGAGAGTCAAATAAGGGGGAGAGAACTCTAGTTTCAAGTTTCTATCTGAAAAACCAGGATTTATCTAAAAATAGATTTTAACTCTGAATTTGCAAAATATTTTATATTTAACCAGAGATAATGCCAAACAAATAGACAAAAAAAGAAACAAGGTTGTATGTGGCACCCACACGCAAATGGTAGAATCGTACCTAGTCGAATTTATGTGGAAACAAAAATTTCCAAAAGACACTGCACTGGGAACTGTTTTCCAACAAATTGCCGAATTTTACCCAGTGTAAAACTGTCATTTATTTCAAAAACGTTAATTCCCGTATTTCATGTTTTTTCCTTCTTCTTTGATAATTTATTTTAATAAATCATTTTATTTTTCAAAATCATCAACTGTCATTTATTTCAAAAACATTTATTTTAATAAATCATTTTATTTTTCAAAATCATTTTATTTTTCATTTTATTTTTCATTTATTATTAATTACAATAGTAAAATCTATTTTCAGATAAATAGTGGTTGAAACTTGAAACTAGAGTTCTCTCCCCCTTATTTGACTCTCCTCAACTAAAAGATTAAAAAAATTCGGACCTACGGTTCACAAACACCAATTTTTGTATAATTGAAATTGTAATAATATTTTTAGTTTTCAAATCGTTTAAAAAATTCGCTTTTTTTTTCAGAACTATTTTGGTGCAAGAATTTCTCTGCGAACAAAATCGAACTTTTTCGGAAATATTCTATACAGGATACGTACATTTTAGGATGTGTAACAATAAAGAATGAAAATCTTTGTAAAAAATAACATCTCAAATTAACTATTTTTATTATGTAAATGTCATGTAATTATATAGAATTAAAAAAAAACAAAAAAACAATGGCTCTCCAGAAGGGTTCGCGATCCCGATGACTTCCGGGTTATCCTCTGTAAATTTAAAGTACGGATGATCATAAATGATAAAAGAAACTTTTTTTTAACGAAAAATAAAAATTTGTATTTTTAGTCTAATAAAAATGAGCAAAACAAATGATCAAATATATGTTTTTTTTATATTTGTACGAAAATATAACAAATCTTTAATAAAATAAATCTATTTTTTTAATTGATATAAATAAAGTTTTGAAATGTCTAGCGCTGACAACTTCAACAGCTACCTTTAAGAATTTCTCTGGCGGCGCCGAATAAAACAAAATTATTTCGACAATATTCTTTATTGTATACGCTTTTATTATTCTTTTTAAATACTTTAAATTATGTTGCTTTTTCACAAAATACAAAAGACATTTGCTTTAAAAATTACTATTAAAATACTAAGCTATTTTATTATATTTTCATAAAAAAAATCAAAACATGTGTGGAAATTTCTAGACGTTTTTCTAAGTAAGTCAACGGTTACTTCCCTTTGTTGAAAGGTCAGGGGGGGGGCTTACGTGCAGGTCGAAGGTCATAAGGATATTGCGTAGGTGTTATGTGTGAAGGCCATGTGTCACGTGATTTCTATTTTTAGCAATGATGCAATTTGTCGTGTCTGGATATATCGGCGCGAAATTTAATCAGAACAGAGCTGGACGCCAGACAGACAACACGTGTTAAAACTGTTTCTCCGTCCACGAAGGGACGTTAAATTCAAGAACAGATTTGAACGTTGGGCAGGAAAGAACTGCGTACTGTTTCTCCGTCCACGAGGGGACGTTAAATTCATGAACAGAGTCGCACACCGGTATGACAAGACGTGTTAAAACGTTGTTTCAAGCCAGAGACTTGAAATAAGGAGAAGATGTTGAACAAGATAACTCCGGAAACGAAATTGCCTATGTTGAAGAGATTAGCTCCCGAGAAGTGAAATACTTTGCTGTCGAGAAGATTCTAATCGGAGATTAAGAATCATAGAGACTAATCGTCTTTGCAAACAGATCGATTTGAGATGATATTCAACTGTGCCAGTTGGATCAGTCACATACGCGCGTGTTCACCATTCAAGACGAACGATGGAAAATAGTGAGTATTGTGTTTGATTGAAATGTGTACTGTTCTTGTGCCATACTTATTGTATCGGATTCGCTAAAAGAAAATATTGAAGAAAAAGAAGAAGAAAAAGAACTTTCTGACAGACGTTGATAAAATAAAAAAAGAGTCATTTTTATCGTGGAAATTATGTTGGACTTCGACACGGTTTGTTAATTTTATTTCTTTTGATTGTAACTTTGGTGAAAAGAAAAAAAAGAGACTTTTGATTGATTTGTAAGAATACGGACTTTATAGTAAGTTCATGTTTTAAAAGGATTTATTCCTTAACTTTGATTGTGTCAAATTTTTGTTGTATCTACCTTAATGTTCAGAGATACTGATGTTGTATTTTTTTGATTCTTATTTTTTTTGCATGTTACCCAGGAATAATTTATTTATTCCAGCTTTGGAAAAAAAAAGCAGTCCAGGCTATCTTTTTTTTGTAAATAAAACTATATTTTAACTTTTACGAACATCTTGTATTTCTGCTTTCCTTATCTCTTGTTATAATTTTTTTATGATAATTTTCCTAGATAACATGACCATCGTTTAGAGCGGTTTTTCGTTAACGACACGAAAATTCCGACATTCTGCTTTTTTTGTATTATTAAGAGCGAATTCTGCTTTTTTTGTTATTAAAAGCCATTCTGCTTTTTTTATGTTCCATTTTTGTTTTGGGTGGACTAACTTCAAACGATATACTGGAATAATATCTATTTCTTTCTATTAAAAGCATTCTACTTCTTGTTTCATATTTCGCGTGTTGGAAAAAATACTCGAAAATGTGCTACTAGTTTGGGGGGTTTCTTCTATTGCTATTTTTTGGTACTAAGTCAATGAGGGAACTTACTTCAAGTTATAATCTCCTTTCTCCCTTTGGCGCCAAGTTGCGTGTGTCAGACGTGTTACACGGGATTCGGCGGCCTTTCATTCCTTAAAACGTAGTCAAATGCGAGATGTTCAGGTTTTAATACTGTTTTAAGCTGACTGCTTTTTTTTCTTTTTCTTTTATGTATTTTATGTGAAAATTGCATTTTTTAAGAGTCTGAGCGCCATTTTGTTCGCCACGTGGAGTCATTTTTGTGAATTTCCCGCGTATTCTAAGTCGCCATTTTTGTGAACTGTTGAATGTTAGATATTGAATGATTTTTGTGTAATTATTTTTCCCTTGAGAATTTTGCTTTGACTGATAAGTGGAATTGTTAGAATTACATTTGAACGACTTTGGTTAACTATAGTACAGCCTTTTTCCATTTTTTTTGTAGGAATCTTACTTAGATAATTTTACGTTGTCATTTTCCCGCCATTAAGAAGACGTTTGGCGCCTATTTTAGGTTAGCCCACACCTGATCGCCATATTGTATTTTGTTCATAATGGCGTCTACCCCCACTGTTAATCTCCTTGTAGAAAGGCGAGATATTGTAAAAATTAAAATTGATACTATTATTGATGTTCTTGGGGGTGGCGAGGGGGAGAACCGGGAATTTGTTTCTTCCCAGAAGGTTAGGGTTAAGGAACTCTTTGCGTCCATTGATTCGCTCAATGAGCAGATCACAAGTGCCTATATTGAAAGTGAGTCTCGCGAAGAGATGTCTGAGAACTGTCGGAGCGAAACGTTATATCGTATCCATGTGGATCGACGTTTCAGCGAATTGGAGAGCATGTGGAAGGATGAGGGCTCCCCACATAATGGAGAAGGGGAGAAGCCTAAAGCGTCCCTTTGTAGTGTGACACCAAAACTTGTCTGTCCTGTTTTCGACCCCATGAGTTTGGAACGCGACAGATTGGCGTATCTCAACTTCTCGAAGGAGTTCGAAAATTGCGTGTCAAATGTACCCAGTGAGTCCACGAGGTTGATTATTCTGAAAAATCACCTCAGGGGCTATGCCCACCGAATAGTGGGACATCTTTCCATTTCGGATGCCAACTTTGAGGCAGCGATGGAGATCCTAAATAGAGAATTTTTAGATAAAAAGTTTATTGTAAACTCTATTTTTAAAGATCTCCATAGTGCTAAACCTCTTGGGGATTCAGATACTAACTCGGTGAAGAGCTTTCTAACTAAGGTGAAAGCTCAAATATACGAGCTGAAAAACTCCTTTGGTATGGATTTTCTAGAGGAGGAGGCCCCCGGCAATCTGTTGCTAAGTAGCATTATTTTTGAAAAACTTCCTTTTTCTGTGAGACGGGAACTGATTCATACCGTCAATGGTAATTACCCATCTCTGGGAGATATCCTGGATAATTATTCTGAGGTGTTACGCACGTTGGACATCGTCAAACCCAGGATGGTTAAAACGGTAAAGCCCGTCGCCAAACCGCGTTCGTCTGGTTCCTTTAGATTCAGGCCCGCTAGTGCTGTTAAGAAGCCCTCCACTTTGGAGAACTTTTTTGTAAAAACTAAACCCAGTCGACATAAGTGCTTCCTTTGCAGTAGTGACTGCCATATTGCTTACTATTGCGGGAAGTATCCCTCTCTAAGGGATCGGTTACAACGATGCCAATTGGCTAAGTTGTGTACCCGTTGTACTAGCCCGTTCCATAACGCCGAGGCGTGCCCTGGTAAAAGTGGTCGTCTCCGCCCCTGTTGGAAATGTAAAAGTTGCGAACATGCAGGTGCGTTATGCCCTGACTTTGACAAGTCTCGGCTGGATACTAACCCCTGTCTTCAGGTGGGAGAAGTGAATCTTCTCCTGCCTATAATTAAAATTGACGTGTTCAATAATGGAGTTGTAAAATCTTTCAATTGTCTGTTGGATTCAGGAAGCCAGCGCTCCTATTTGTCTGATGTAGTTCTGGACCTATTGAATTGCCGTTCTATGCCTGTAAGGAGAAGGGACTTCTTTATTAAGACTTTTCTCGGAACGGCCAGAAGGAGCCTAAATGAACTCGAGTTGCGGGTTAAAGTGCCGAACTCTGAGTGTGTTATACCCTTTTTGGTGGACGAAGGCTTGGACCTTCAGTTTCACGTCAGGGGTCTGTCTACTGCTATTGAGAGTATTATTGCGTGTGGGGGGAAATTGGCTGCTGACTTTTCAAATGTTGAGAATGATTGTATTACTGTGCATGGTTTGGTAGGTGTTGACCTACTGATGTATTTGGGACCCATGAAGTTGTCTCCCTTCATGAATGGGTCTGTTTTTGAGTTTCCTCAAGGAATTGTGCCTTTTGGAGATATGTCCAATTTTGTGAGTCCTGTTATGAAGAAAACGGATACCTCCGTTGTTGGCGCGAATTACAGCCAAGTTGTGTCCGAACACTCACGGTGTCTTATGACACATGTTTATTTTGTGCTTGAGCCGAAGTCTCAATATTTCGACCCTTTCGATAGTTTTGTTGATTCTTCTGTGGAAAGAGCCGTGGACAAGCTCTTTAGTTTGGAAACACTAGGAGTTACTGAGAACTCTGTAAGTGATTATGACAAGAATAAAATTGATGCCTTTCGCAATTCGATATCGTACCGAGACAGTTGCTACTATGTTAGTTTGCCATGGGACGAGGGAAAGTTGCCTTCTGTTCCTTCCAACCATCAAGTGTCGTTGAATGTGCTTGATAAGGTTGTCACTCGTTTGACGAGGCAGGGTCTATATGAGGACTACTGCCAGGTTTTCTTAGAGCAGGAGAGGGAGGATATTATTGAGAGAGTGGAAGTGAATCCAGAGGATTTCACTCATTATACTTGGATTCCTCACCGTCCGGTTATTAAGGCTAATGGTCAGAGTACCACAAAGATAAGGCCGGTGTTCAACTGTTCGTTGCGAACAGGTGGACATCCCTCTCTAAATGATTGTGTCTATCCGGGAATTAACCTTTTCACGGATATGCTAGAGTTGTTGTTGAAGTTTCGCATGGATCGTTATGTCCTGTTGGCTGACGTCCGTAAGGCCTTTCTCATGATTCGGTTGGAAACCGAAAGAGATAAGAATCGGTTTTGCTTTTTTGTGAAATTGAATGATAATCTGGTATGTTATCGTTACAAAACATTGATTTTTGGGTTTGTGGCCAGCCCATTTATTCTCAACTTCGTCCTTAGACATCATGTTGAAAAATACCCTCATAGTTTATGTAGGGATATGCTTATGGAAAATTTTTATGTGGATAATCTTATAAAAACTCACAATTCACAGAAAACTTTGTTGGACCTATACCTGAATGCAATGAGTATCATGCAGGATGGTAATTTTTTATTAAGGTCCTGTAATTCCAATAGTGATGTTTTGACCACTCGAATGAAAGCTGACAAAAGTTTTGACACCCATGATTCTATGGAGAGGGTGTTGGGTTATGAGTATGATCCTGTGCAGGATAATTTGCATGTGGCGGTCGGTTCCTTGGATGTGCCGGCTGATACAAAAAGGGGCATCCTATCGCAGAACTCTTCCATATTCGACCCTTTGGGGCTTGTTTTGCCTGTGACTATCAAGGGAAGGGTAATACTCAGTGAGATATGGAAAACTCAGGTGTCATGGGATCAGAAGATACCGGAGAGTTTGCAGCTCACTTGGAACAAGTTGTTTCCTGAGTTGATGAATCTGCATGGTGTGAGGATCCCCAGATGTGCTGTTGATTCCTCTGCGCCTGCCACGTTAATAATCTTTTGTGATGCTTCACAACAAGCCTTTGGCTTTGCGGCTTACATTTTCCAGTATGGGGCTGCTAAATTAATATTTTCCAAGGCCAAGTGGCCAAAATTTATTTGATTAAGTTGGAGCAATCCTTGCTTCTTCCCAGGGAAAAGTCCTTTTTGTTGAACCCCTCCAACCGTGAGATTCCTCCGTTGGTGGCGAAGTTGGATCTTTACCTGGATGATAAAAGCTTGATAAGGTCTGGGGGAAGGATTGGTAAATCCAGCCTTTACCCTCCGGAAATTTTACATCCGATTTTGTTACCTCGAGGCAGTCATATAACTGATTTGATTGTTATGGACTGTCATCTCAAATGTAAGCATTTGGGTATTGCAGCTACCCTCAGCAAACTCCGTTTGTCAGGTTTCTGGATACATAAATCCAGGCAGGCAGTGAAGTCGGTTATCTCTGCCTGTGCTCTGTGTAAAAGATACAATGCCGTATCTTTCAAATACCCCAAGGTAACCAATTTACCTAAGCACAGAGTTAATTTTGTGAAGCCCTTCAACCATACTGGGATAGACTTTACTGGTCACTTGTGGGTTGAAGATGAAAGGGGACCGCAAAAAATGTATATATTACTTTTTACGTGCTTCAATGTGAGGGCGGTTCATTTGGAGTTAGTGAGTGACATGTCTACTCACTCAGTGATATTATCATTGGTGAGATTTTTTAACATTTATGGGGTGCCTTCCCATATATACTCAGACAATGCTAAATCATTCGTTGCTGGATGCGGTTTGATTAAGCAAGTGCTGGTGTCTGACGAGTTCGAAGAGAAGTTTAGTATCTTTGACATCAAGCACCAGACGATACCTTTATATTCTGCTTGGTTCGGCAGTGTTTGGGAGCGTCTTGTTAAGACGGTGAAGGTTTGTCTTTATAAGTTAGTGAGTCGGCAGAAGTTGGGTTATTTTGAACTTCTTTCTGTGTTGTCTGATATACAGAATGCCATTAACTCACGTCCTCTAACTTATAGATGTTCTGGAGATGATGGTTTGGATATTATATCTCCAAACGCGTTTATTCGCCCGTATTGTAATAGTGCTGTTTTTATAAATTCTGAAGAATGTTTTCTTGAGAATTCTCCTCCTTCTAGGAGTGACCTTTTAGAGAAGCTGAAACAGAGGGATCTTCTCTTAAAGAAATTTAAGGTTTTATGGTACGAAGAATACCTGCTCAGCTTGAGAGAACTGAGTGGTGATCTGTACCAATCTGATTTTGGTGATGTCATCGCGATAGGCGATGTGATTCTTGTTAAGAACCCAGCCAAAGCTCGCCCATATTGGTCCTTGGGTAGAGTGATAGGTTTGACTCCAGGTGATGATTCTCATATTAGATCTGCCCTGATTAAGAAGGCAGATGGTTCCTCTCAGGAACATTCTTTGAGACACCTTTTTCCGATGGAGTTGTCGGTTACACATTCCCATCAGGCCTCGGAGGTTCCTGATGTGGTCCAGCCGGATGTTGCTGGAGGAGATCATTCCTCGACTTCCAATTCTAGACCCATTCGAACTCGCAAGAAGGTGAGTGAACGGGATGATGATTATTTGTGGTATTGATGCGTGCATGAGACATGTATAGACATTGTACATTTTTTTTTTCTTTGTCGGGAGAGTGTGGAAATTTCTAGACGTTTTTCTAAGTAAGTCAACGGTTACTTCCCTTTGTTGAAAGGTCAGGGGGGGGGGCTTACGTGCAGGTCGAAGGTCATAAGGATATTGCGTAGGTGTTATGTGTGAAGGCCATGTGTCACGTGATTTCTATTTTTAGCAATGATGCAATTTGTCGTGTCTGGATATATCGGCGCGAAATTTAATCAGAACAGAGCTGGACGCCAGACAGACAACACGTGTTAAAACTGTTTCTCCGTCCACGAAGGGACGTTAAATTCAAGAACAGATTTGAACGTTGGGCAGGAAAGAACTGCGTACTGTTTCTCCGTCCACGAGGGGACGTTAAATTCATGAACAGAGTCGCACACCGGTATGACAAGACATGTTAAAACGTTGTTTCAAGCCAGAGACTTGAAATAAGGAGAAGATGTTGAACAAGATAACTCCGGAAACGAAATTGCCTATGTTGAAGAGATTAGCTCCCGAGAAGTGAAATACTTTGCTGTCGAGAAGATTCTAATCGGAGATTAAGAATCATAGAGACTAATCGTCTTTGCAAACAGATCGATTTGAGATGATATTCAACTGTGCCAGTTGGATCAGTCACATACGCGCGTGTTCACCATTCAAGACGAACGATGGAAAATAGTGAGTATTGTGTTTGATTGAAATGTGTACTGTTCTTGTGCCATACTTATTGTATCGGATTCGCTAAAAGAAAATATTGAAGAAAAAGAAGAAGAAAAAGAACTTTCTGACAGACGTTGATAAAATAAAAAAAGAGTCATTTTTATCGTGGAAATTATGTTGGACTTCGACACGGTTTGTTAATTTTATTTCTTTTGATTGTAACTTTGGTGAAAAGAAAAAAAAGAGACTTTTGATTGATTTGTAAGAATACGGACTTTATAGTAAGTTCATGTTTTAAAAGGATTTATTCCTTAACTTTGATTGTGTCAAATTTTTGTTGTATCTACCTTAATGTTCAGAGATACTGATGTTGTATTTTTTTGATTCTTATTTTTTTTGCATGTTACCCAGGAATAATTTATTTATTCCAGCTTTGGAAAAAAAAGCAGTCCAGGCTATCTTTTTTTTGTAAATAAAACTATATTTTAACTTTTACGAACATCTTGTATTTCTGCTTTCCTTATCTCTTGTTATAATTTTTTTATGATAATTTTCCTAGATAACATGACCATCGTTTAGAGCGGTTTTTCGTTAACGACACGAAAATTCCGACACATGTTGCTGTTTCACAAAATACAAGACATTTCAAAACTTTATTTATACCCACAAACAAAAGACGTTTCAACATATTTGATTCATAAAACAAATTTATCAAACATTTGTTATATTTTCATAAAAACAAGTTATTTTATTATACTAAAAATACAATTCTAAATTTTCCGTTAAAAAAAGTTTATTTTATCATTTATGATCATCCGTACTTAAAAATTTACTTAAGGATAACCCGGAAGTCAGCACGGTCGGGAATCTTCTGGAGAGCCAATATTTAAAACTATAATCCGAAGGAACTTTGTGTAACGTTGCCCTTGTTTCCGATCAACTCAAAAAGGGGCCGCAGAAAACGGAAGCCACAAATAGGAATGAATGACGAAAATTACCACATTTAATTATATTAGTTAAAAAAAATGAATTAATAAAACATTAAGGCGATTTAGTCGTTTCGCAGCCAAAATGGCAGACAATGAATCAGCTGCTTTTTACTTATTTTTTACGGAACTCACAAATGAGTAAGTAAACCCAAATAAATTGTTTAGGACTACTTTCAAATTTACCGTAAATTATTTTTAAGGAAGCAACACTGGGAAACTAGTCCCAAACAATTTATTTGGGCTTACTTAAAAATAGTCGAGAAAATAGCAGTCGATTCATTGTCTGCCATTTAAGCTGTGAAACGACTAAATCGCCAACAATAAATGTAAAACCATAAAGCTTTAAACGTTGAATGCGCTCCCTTTCCATAAGCAGGGAGTCATGTAGCAGTTATTAACAGAGACCTATATTCTTCCCCCCCCCCCAGAAATGTTCCTGTAATGTGATCTGGTTCCACACTAGCCAATCAGCTTGCGTCTTGATTCCTTCTGTCCCATGAAGAACTATTTCAGCCCCTTTTTAGAATCACGGTCGGTCAGTAGAGAGACACTTGTTAGTGAGGGAATGTTGTCTCTATCTAATGTTTAAAACACGAAGTGCAATAACAAAGCCATTTTATAACAACAACGAAAAGGGGTTATTCTTTAAGGTTACCTATACTGTTTGGTATAGGTGGAAAGAAAGTAGTACATTGTCTGAGCGAGGTAGAGGGAATTAAGAGTTCTTAGGGCTGCCGAAAGTCTAAGCAGTTTTCTCCAAGCAAAGATGGTAGTTGCTGGCACGTCCAGTGGACAGGGACAAGAGAGAGAGAGTGAAAGAATTGTTTCCTCGTTGCTTGCTAGAATCTTTCTGCTGACCGCTCCTGATTCCCATAGTAGTTCTTCAGTCGACAGAAGGATTCTATTCGCCTTGAAGGTTGATTGGTCAGTGTGTGACCAGCTCACTTAATAGGCACAAAATAGGTCTATGTTTATGACTGCTGCATAACCCCCTGCTTACAATAGAGTACAAGAACTCAAAAAAGCTCATTCTATATATATATATAGAGTCTTACACAGTTTTGGGGGCCCAATGTACTCGCCGACCACTGCGTGTAGTGGTGATGTAATTGTTTTTAGGAGGTGTCTGCGCATTTACTGGTGTAAGAGTCGGTTGATGCAATCTGTATATAGGAGGAATATGCGGCTCTTGTGTTTTTGTGTCTAGAAAGGCTCTTTTTACCCTGTCAATACAGTTTCTTTTTTATACTAATGCCTAGTGTGAATAATTTATCAGTGCACGAAAACAAGCGATAAGGACCAGTATAAGGTGGAGTAAGACGGGCTTTCACAGAGTCCTTTCTAAGATAAACGTGAGTCCACGAAGAAATGTCTTTAGGGACTGAACATTTTATGGTCTGCTGCCTAGGGTTCATAGGTGGGCGTTTATTAAAATAAGCTTGCAGTCTGTCTGTGTACAGAGCTGTATCTGTTACCATTAAATCTATCGGGGTTAGCATCTGACCCGGCAACGATAGAGGTACTAAATAAAAAAGTTCAGCTGGTGAGTATCCGAGGTCCTCTTTGATCGCTGCGCGACAGCCAAGAAGGACAATAGGTACATACTTGCTCCATTGCTGTTGGTCAAGATATGACACAACGCGGCTTTCAATTGACGATTGAAGTGATCTATTATCCCGTTAGAAGCTGGATGGTAGCTAGTCGTACGGTTACATTGTGGGAACTCCGTAACGCGATATCCATCAGTATCAGCGCTCGTGCTACAGTACTGTAATGTCTTTTAGGGGAATGGCTTCAGTCATTCGTGTAAAACGGTCTATACAACTCAGGAGATAAGTAAATCCCTGACTGACCAGTCATTGTCTAACCAGATCAATGTGAACATGGCTGAGCCGAGCGTCTGGAGCAGTGAATGTTCCAAGGGGTGCACGGATATAATTGTGCACCTTTTACTTTTGACAGGATACACAGGAACGTGTCCAAGCAGTGATGTTGCACTTCATATTCGGCCAGAAAAATCTACCCGAAATCATCTTCACTGTGGACTTGAGTCCAGGGTGTGCCAAGTTATGAAGGGTATCAAAGACAACCCTATGATGAGTCAGTGAAACAAAAGGACAAGGTGAATCTGTTAAGGTCTCACAGATGATCTGCATATCCGAAGTTGACACGGGTAGGTATGTGAATTTGCAAGTTGTGAACTCATTGACAACAGATCCAGAGTGTTCAGACGTGGCTGGTTTAAGGCCATTTGTTGTAGGTCGATATCCAAAAGTGAGGACATAGAATTAATAAGAAAGCGGGACAAGGCACCTGCAGCAGCATTCTGTTCACAAGAGATATTCCGGATATCGTTAGTAAATTGTGAAACGAACAAACAGATGTGTGATTCCACCTTCATCAATTTGGTGGCCTCAAAACTGAAGTTGCTAGGCACTGAATATGTAGCAGTTTCCTACAAACCGCCATATTGTGTCTTAGCTGCCTGCTGATTGGTTCAAGCAAACTACTTCCTCCTTGGCGTGACCAATCAGTGGTCTTTTTTGTGGCGAATCTCGGATGGCTCGCATAATTATATAAAATAAATAAACACTGGACCACCACCCACCCATTCTCTTTTATTCTTGTAGCACGAAACGACACCTCCTTCTTTTACTTCTGTTGCACGAAAAACACTTCTGTATTTCCTAATTTGGCACTGCCAAACACTCGCCCTTTCTGAGGACGCAACAGACATTTTCCCGGGCCACTGGCCCTTGGTTCGACTTCGACAAGAAGACAAAATTGCAACTGCCTCAACACGTGGATTTGTTATTACAGACAGATATAGTTGCATACACATATGGACGTGTCCTGACACTATAACCAGTGTACAAACATGCAATATCATGTTGTTGTAGGTTTCATATTTAATGAGTTTGGCTTTTTGTTTCTGTGTTTGGCTTCTCTTTACTTCATCCTTCTCTCCTTTCCCTCTCTACTTACTCTTTCATTAACTTTGTCTTCTTCTACTCACTTTTTCAGAACCTTTGTTACAAAAACTTCTCGAAACTCTTCATCTTCATCAAATTAATGTCACTTTCCTCCCATGTTTTTTGCTTATTCACTTCCAGCATGCAAAGAAAATGTATTTTTCATTGCACGAAATTAACATATAATATTTGAATTAAGACAGCATTTCACAAAAACAAAGATTTTAATTACTGAAAATAAAGATATTTAACTTTTTACAGATGGTCTAGTATATTGTATCACATTTTATAGTAGCCGTACCTCTGCAAAACCTTACAACTGTATATCAGGTGGTTCACACTCTCCACTTCTGTGTGGCAGAAGCTGCATTTTTCGTTGCTTAGACCAACTATCTTTTAAAAAGCATTGGCCATCAAGTCTTTTTCTTGGCCACCCTTTCCTGATAATAGTGGAGCGATCTTATTTTGAGCCAGTCTTCAGAGTTTTTTTATCTATAAATTTCTGAGATAGTTCTTCCAGAAAATATTTCGCATGTTGTGAATGGGCTTATTCTTCGGGTTTTCCACCAGGGAAGGTCTTGGTGTATTTCTGGCAGCTGTTCTGGGCCATTTTCAGTAACATTTTTAATTGGCATTTCTATCGTTTTGTCGGATAGTCTCGTCAGAAATGCTTAGCCAGTTATGTAATGTAGCTTTTTTTTAATGTTGATGTACTATAATAAGTTTTGGCATCTGGGAGCTCATCAGATATTGTCTAGTCCTCACGATAGTCGCTCGATGTTGATGGTTAATTTCAGGGAGATCAATACATACTACTCTTCTGAGCAGATAAAGCCTTGGAGACAGTGGTTTCTGTACATTACTCTGTACCATGTAAACATTTACTTGTTTTAGTGTCAAGCCTGTTCATGTTCTTTTTGAGCCAGTCAATAATTCCAAATCTGTATATTATCACGTGCATGAGAAGTGGCTTAATATCTTCTTGTTTTTGTTTGTATGCTGTGTTTTGCTGATTTTTCTTACACAATGTTCATACTTGCTGCCTAGTTTTTTTCTCGTCTTCGTTGAATTAAACCATTTTCGAAAATGTTAAGGAATTTGTATCGTTTCTACTCTTCTGTGTCTTTAATGCCCCTCCCGTATGCATACGCATACGATACAACGGAAAAGCCACATACTTCACATGATTATAGTTTCTTTCTAATATATGTTCGTTCATGTAAAAACATATCTGTTTCTGTGTAAAATAGGAGGCACATGCTTCATGAGAATAAGTGCAATTATTTGGATTTCTTTCGCACTTGGTTTTCCGAGAAAACTTTCCATATACTTTTTGAAATTTTTAGCTCTTATTATAAGTGGGATAAAGTTGATTTTTTGAGGTTCCAGTTTCTCTTCATATCATACATTAGGCCTTGGTATTTTGTCACTTTCTCCCTCTCCGCTCGTTTGTTGCCTCTCTTTCTGCTCTATTTAAGCCAGTCATTTGAAACACTCACCTCAGTGTTGCCTCTCTTTCTGCCTTATTTGTGTTCGCATATGATGATGAAAGACCATTTAACAACGGTTCCGTGTGAAAAAGGCTACATATGTCACATGAATATGGTTTCTTGCGCCTATGTGTTCCGATGTGTTGAAACATATATTTCTGCATAAAACAAGAGCCATACATTTCACAAGAATATGGTTACTTTACTGTATGTATACAGAAATGTCTGAACATACTAGGTTTCTCATGAGAAAAAACTCAGCCACATACTTCACAATAATATGGATTTTCACCAGTATGTGTTCGCATATGCTTCAACATGTTTATTGTGTAAAAAAACTACAGAATTTACAAGTATATGGTTTCTCTCCAGAATGTGTTCGCATAATCTAAAAGATTTTATTTATTGGAAAAGGATAGCCAAATATGTTACAAGAATATGGTGTCTTCTATATGTGTTCGTATATAAACAAAATGTTTTGTTTCCATTTAAAAGATCTACATAGTTCACTTTTATCTGGTTTAATTAAAATATGTGTTTTCATGTGTAAACATGTTGTTTTTGCGTGAAAGAGACAACATACCTAACAAGATAATGGTTTCTCTCCTGTATGCGTTTGCATATAAAACAACATACTGTGTTTCCATGTAATAGAAGAGCTACGTACGTCACTTTACTCCGGTTTTAGTACCATATGTGTTTGTATATGTGTAAACAAATGTTGTTTTTGCGTAAAAGAAGAACCACATACCTCACAAGAATATGGTTTTTCTCCTGTATGTGTTCGCATATGTGTTAGCATACTTTGTTTCGTTGTAAAAGAAAAGCTACATATTTCACAAGAATATGGTCTATCTCCAGTATGTGATCGCATATGTGTCAACATATTTTGTTTGAGTGTAAAAGAAGAGCCACATATTTCACAAGAGAATGGTTTCTCTCCAGTATGTGTTCGCATATGATGCGATAAATGTTCTTTCTTTTTAAAGGCAGAGCCACATACTCTGCAACAATATGGGTTTTCTCTTGTATGTTTCGCATATGATTCAACAGAACCTGTTTCTGTGTAAAGCAAGAACCACACACGTCACAAGAATACGGTTTTTCTCCAGTATGTTGTCGCATATGTACCACCATACCTTGTTTCCGTGTAAAAGGAGAGCCACATATTTTACAAGAATATGGTTTCTCTCCTGTATGTGTTCGCATATGTGTCAACATATGTATTTTCTGTGTAAATGAAGAGCCACATACTTCACAAGTGTACGGTTTTCTCCCAGTATGTGTTCGCATATGATTTAAAATATGTTGATGCATTGTAAACGAAGAGCCACATACCTCACACGAATATGGTTTTTCTCCCGTATGTGTACGCATATGTTTTAGCATACTTTGTTTTGTTGTGAAAGAAAAACCACATATTTCACAAGAATATGGTTTCTCTCCAGTATGTGTTCGCATATGTGTCAACATATTTTGTTTCAGTGTAAAAGAAGACCCACATACTTCACAAGAACATGGTTTTTCTCCAGTATGTGTTCGCATATGTCTCAGCATACTTTGTTTTATTGTAAAAGAAGAGCCGCATATTTCACAAGAATATGGTTTCTCACCAGTATGTGTTCGCATATGATGCAACAAATGTTCTTTTCTTTTAAAGACAGAGCCACATAATTTGCAACAATATGGTTTTCCTCTTGTATGTTTTTGCATATGATTCAATAGAAGTTGTTTCTGTGTGAAAGAAGAGTCACACACTTCGCAGGAATACAATGTTTCTCCAGTATGTGTTTGCATATGTACCAACATATCTTGTTTGCATGTAAAAGAAAAGCCACATATTTCACAAGAATATGTTTTCTCTTTTCTATTTTTTTCTGTTTGCTTTCTGTTGTCCTTTGAAATAAATGTACCATATCCTCCACAAGAATATAGTTTCTTTCGAGCATCAAATTTCAAGTTCATTTCTGATGTACACTTATTTAATAAGTTTTTATCACAATTTGTTTCTGTGAATTTTTCCATATTCCCCTACTACTGAAACAACTGAAAGAAATTAAATATTTACGTTTTCTTTTAATTTTTTAAGTAAAATAATTTTAAATGTGTTTTTCGAAAATATCATTTATTTACTGTAATTGTATTGTCTGTGTATTTTTAGGCTATTATTATTGATTTAAACTTGTAAGAGAATGTTTAGCAATATATTCACACAAGAAACAAGAATATTATTTCTCTGGTTTCAGACTTAACTTCAGGAAATTTACATCAACAAATTTCGGAATATACTTAAAATTCTTGTCCATATTTCATATCAGCAAGAGAATGATGATTCATTTCAATCCAATAATAGATTTTTAAAAATTTCTTTTGATTGTTGGACATTCTGCAAATATAAAGTAAATGTTAAAATAAAACATTTCAAGAAATTATATTAATTTTTATACATGTTTTTGTAAACCAAATTATTCTTTAAGATGCAGATCAGCTGTAAACACACTTCTTTTTGAATGTGCGAAAAAACTTACAAGATTTACAAACAACATAAAATTCCCATATACCGCGATCTAAGCTAGTCCAACCAGTCTTACATTGAAACTACCAGTCAGTTGTAGGAAAACACAAAACATTGCAAGACACGTACTGCATAGAATCCACAACAGCCGCTGGAAGAAACATCAATTACAGGACGAACCTTTAAGCGATCTTGCGCCCTTCCTTCATAGTTAGTCTCTTCTCAAAGTACACACTTATGAGACTCTGAATCTGTTACAGGATTAGTTGACTTCACATATTTGACTGGGAAAACGCACTTTAATTTTATGTATATGTTGATATTCTGTGTATTTCTACACAGAAGATCGACATATACATAATACTCTGTGATGGGATCTATCATATATCGGCAGGAAAAAAGTCTTGCTATGAGATCACTATTGTCCTTAGTACTACATGGAATACCTCGAGGAAAAGGAATTAGAATCCACACTACTAATACCAACAATGTAGCTGTGTTATGTAGATGAAAAGATAATACTCTGGTCTCATCAGGGGGATTTTCAAGCTTTGCTGGGCGATGTGAACTCCCTCTATCCAATTAACCACCGAAAAGAATCATAATAAAAAATTGTCCTTCTTAGATGTGTGGATAATTTGCAGTGATCAGGGGTCTAGGTCATCCGTATATCGAAAGCCAACTTCCACTCGAATACATCAAAATTTCAACTTTCGCCATCCATATAAAAGAAATAAAAGAATCGTCCGTTTCTTACAGCATCGAGCAAAAGCAATATTTAGTAACAGAAATCTGGATCAAACATCAAAAGGACACCATCCGAAAAATCACCACAGTTTGAATAGCATAGATGAAGAAATTGTCAGAAAAATTCAAAGAATATGTAATCTATATGACACCAGGAGAGTATTCTAGAGCAACTCAACTCTCTGAGAGCATCTTGTGCGAGTCAAGCCTTCTATGGAAAAAGTCATAACCAAGAACTATGTGTATGAAATTTCATGTAAGTGTGGAAATATACAAAACTTTGACATGTCGTCCACTTAAAGAAAGGTTAGAAAAAACATAATAAGGCCATAATACGTGGAAATATAAAATTATGACGGACGTCATATGGAGATAAAAGGGAACCATCTACCCTTGTGAGATGAAGTAAAAAGTATAAACAGAGAAGAAAGGTGGGGAGTAAAACGGCTCAAAGAAGCAGTGACAAGATCTAGTATAGAATTTAATACAATATAGAAACCGTTTATAATAAATAATATTAGTAATGATAGTAATATATTATGAATGATATTAATGTGGTATTACCATTACTCTGTTCCCACATGTCTAAATAACTGTTTAAGTTTATTATTTACGGTTAGGTTTTTTAAAGAATATTAACTATGAACGGTAAAAAAGATAATTTTACATATCTAATTTGTTTTTTAAAGAATATTAACTATGAACGGTAAAAAAGATAATATTACAAATATATATTATATTCTAATTTGTTTTTCATGAATTTTAAACACTTTAATTCCTAATCCGACCAATAATAACGAGTTGGTCACATTAGTACAAAAACGATGCAAAATATGTCATCATTTGACTCTATGCCAAAAACAACGCAGACCTCCAGAAATAAGAGCTTACCTCTTATTGGTGTAGCCCCAAATACCCAACTGAAAGTGGCATAAAATAGCACAGCTTAACATGGCAACTGATACAAAGAAAGCAGCAAAATTAGAAGTGATTGTTAAAGAATAAGTGCAGGGTATGATATGAGAAGTCTTCAGCTAAACATAGAGGGAGAAGAAAGAGAGCGAAAAAGAAAGAAAAATAAAGAAAAGACACAATAATAAAAGACACAACTAACAAATCTGTCGAGCCGACAACCAAAAAACCCTTGGTTATTTTTTTTTTACATAGTTCACCCCAAACAAAGCAGGTTACCAGTGTAGACGTAAGCGGCTACTGAGAAAAAAGGGAGAAGGTCAGGGGGTCAACCTAAATTGGGATCTGCACAGAGAGATGTCTGTTTACATTAGTTTTAAATTTCTGCACATCAGTATCGTCTGGGAAACAGGGGGCAGAGAAGGAGTTCCAGATGCCAGCAGCACAAGGAAAGAAGCTATTTGAGTAGAAAGCTCTCCGGCATCTGGGGACCTCCACAGTGAATGGATGGGATTTAGTTGATTGTTGTGTTGGTCTAGTGAAAGAAAAAGAAAAGAAAACAATAATAAGAAAACAAAAAAAAAACCTTGGTTATGCAGAAACTTCGCCGCCGTTTCCTTCACTTCTTTCAACCACTGTTCGCTCAGTCCTGTGTAAGAACAAAAGTGGACCCGCAGTACGCTAAAAGCCTTTCAGTACACTCGTCATTTAACCACATAAAATGTGTAAAAGAGCTTCTCCTCATATTGGGAGATTGCATTTGCGAGTTAGACATTATCGATGCTGTCTTTAACGGCGACAAAATGAGTCACATGTTGCTGCATCTTTTTCAACATTTAAAAGAAAAGAATATAGAGAACCCGACCAACTTTCACATCACCACATTTAGTTATGGACGATTGTAAAAGCTGGTTTTTAGTGTGAGGGAGGAGGTACCAGGATACTAAATATAAAACTACTTTAAGGTAAAAGAAAATAGCTAACGATAAGTGTTATATGAATAGATTCCGACCCAGAAAACAGCAATTCTTCCCTCTTTGTCAGAAACCTCGTTCATGGAATGTGAGGATTAAAGGACAAAATGAGAGAATCGAAAGTTACAAGGCTGCTGAAAGTAAACCCAAGGTGGGGAGTCAGAGATAAATTTCATTTATATATATATTAGAATAGTTCGTCGGCAATAACTTTTGGCAGTATTCTTTTCGAAATGACAGAGTTTCTTCTTAAATTTGGAAAGAATTGGGAAAATAAATGTGAAGCGAGGATTCCAATTTAGGTTCACACTTCACTCTACAGGGTTTTAAAATCAATATTTCCTGTTGATGTCGGAAGTGTTACCCAAAGGGAACTGCTTATACCTGACCTTCTATGAGGCAACCGCACAAACATATTTTCATTACCCCAGCAAATTTTGGGTCTGTATATGACACTAATTAGAAACAGGGATAATGATATTGGACAGCTATTCTGTAATCATTCAAATGTTGCATAAAGAAAACATGCAGTCAAAACTGCAAAAACTTTCTGTAAATTGACAATTGTTTGCTCCACTCGATTTATGATAAGTAAGGAATGCGTCTTACTTTAATATTACAAATGAGGAATGAAAATGAATTAGGTATTTCTGTCTATGAAAGCATACAACACTCTCACTTGACTCGAATGCCCAGATACATGTATTTGGGGATTTTAATGCACACCACCGTGACTGATTTGGATTCTTCAGCCTTACTGACACATCTGGCAACTCTACGTATAATTTCCCCTTAGCTCACTCCCTCTCTCAGACTGTCGATTTCCAACCAGAATCCCCGATCAAGTAAACCAGCAAGCTTCACTTCTAGATCTGTTCTTGACCTCACTGCTCGAGGTTTGTGTGAGGTAAGCCCATAGCCCACTCGAGAATGCTGATCACATTGTAGTAATGATTTATATCACCCTAAAACCTCGTCCAAAAGCTGATGAGCCGTTGCTCAAAAGAACGAGATACTATGAGCAGGCTGATTTTAAGTGCATCAGAGATAACATCAGCGACGCCCTATGGAGAGAAACCTTCTCACTCCCTGCTGATCAGTGTGAAAATGAGTTAACTGAATGTCCCCATGCGAAACTTCTTTAGCAAGCCTCACTCTCCACAATGGTTCACCTCGGAATGTGCAGCTGCCATTGCTAAGAGGCAGCAAGCATTCCATAAATTCAGCCGCCATAAGTCAGCTACTAATAGACAGAAATTTATAGAGTCAATAAATAATTGTAAGGCTGTGATAGGTAAAGCAAAGAGAAGGTATACAGAGATAACCAAAAAATGCATTCAGTCACAGAAAATAGGTACTTACAGTTTTCTGGAAAGTCTACAATAATGTGGTGGCCAATGGTCAATCAACGATTCACCAACTATCAAACCACAATGATGTTTGCACGGCAACTGATAAGTCTAAACTACTTGCCCAGCATTTCGCCTCAAACTCCACTTTGGACTCAAAAAGCACCCCCTTCCTAAATTCCCATTGCGTACCAAAGCCACACTTGTCATCACAGTATCACAGAGACATCATAAAAACCTTGACACTTCCAAAGCTTGTAGGCCTGATCTTATACCTGTAATAGTAAGAAAGATATGCTCTGCCGAACTGGCCCCTGTCCTCTCCAACAGATGCCTAGCTAAATCTTGCTTCCCCGATAGCTGGAGAATTGCCTCTCTCGTACCAGTCTTCAAGAATTCTGGGGATAAAACTGATCCTCAGAACTATCGCCCAATCAGTCTACTCTTGATCTTTGCTAAAATCTTTGAATCCGTAATCAATCTAGCGATAGTCCGACACTTAGTTAATGCTACACTTCTTTCTGACCACCAGTATGGATTTAGACAAACACGATCTACTGCGGAAATCCTAACAGTCATCTCTGAACACATATATCATACACTGGACAAGGCAGGTGAAGCTAGGGCAGTAACGCTTGATATATCCAAGGCCTTTGACAAAGGAATTGCATTAAAGGACTTCGCCTGAAAATATGCTCATATGGTATTACTGGGCAAATATTTAATATAATTAGATCCTTCCTAACAAAAAGAAATATCCAGGTTGTCCTCGATGGCCATTCATCTAAGCAACATGACATAAATGCTGGTGTACCCCAGGGATCTTTTCTTTGGACCTTTATTGTTCCTGATCTTCATAAACGATCTCCCTGATGACATTGAGTCTGAGATTGGTATATTTGCTAACGACACCACGCTTTACTCTCATCATGTGGGCAATGGCAAATCCTTAGAAAATGACCTCCAGATGCTGAAGAGCTCTCTACTCCAAAAGCTTCTTTTGTCATGCTGCTGGACTCTGGAACTCCATCCCTGTTCCCTGTTTTCATGACAGTACTGACATGCAGAAATTTAAAACAAATATAAACAGACATCTCTCTGCACAGCTTTCAAAATAGGTTGACCCCCTCCCTAGACCTTTACCCTTTTTCTCAGCAGCCCCTTACATCTACAGCGGCAGCCTGCCTTGTTTGGGGTGAACTATGTTAAACAATTTTTTTTAAAAATAGCTATCCGGGTATTGACGACATTCTGTTCTACTCTAAACACTTGATCGATCACTTGGTGAGGCTGGAGGAGCAGAACACCCCCTCCAATGCTGCCAAATGCAGAGTCACTCCGTTTGTTCCTCGCTCTAGGGAAGCACAATGGGCTTCAGAAAACTTCTCCTCTGGATAAAAGCAAGGGTCATCAGATGTATTCTGCAAGTACTGTTCGTCAGATTGACATTCAACAAGGTTTTGTAAGAAATTTGCCAACTTTATAGTCTGTCACGAAAAAGCACCAATGAAGGGCTTTGACTTTGAACAGACTGGGTACGTTCGCACAAGCATTTTTTCTTCTCCATTTTTTCTTATTTCCCATTGCTTGAATTGTTTGGTGTTAAATCTATTCCGTTTAAGCTGTAAAAAAAATAATATAGGCGGCCGTGCCTATTGGGTGGGTGAGGCCTTCGGGATGGGGTGATATGATACCCAACGGAGCAAGGTTGGACGAGGCCATTCTTAGTTGAGGGAAGAGAGGTAGTGCACAAACCTATACCTAGGTTCTGCCTTTTCTCATTTGGGCGACTGATCTGATCTGACTGATCTGCGATCGGTGGCGGTGTACGGTCGCCTGTGCCGGCATTGTACGAACTGTTGCGATGCTGAAGGAACTTCAACACTAAGGAGTTCTTTTGGAGTCACGAGTCAACCCCTCAACGAGATGGCATCAGTTTTAGAATTTGCTCCATGCAGAGACTCAATTTTTTTTACCAGACCCTGTTGGGTGGGTCGCTGGAGTAGCAATTCTTTAGCAAGACTATTCCCCTTTCCGACTACTGCCTCGCCCATCTTCAGGGTACATCCGGGTTATATTATATTCTAAGAAATCTTTACAAAGCTGGTAAGGCCGACCAATGCAATAAAAAGGAAAACGTCCTTTTTGAATTTAGTGAAAATTACGACTGCCTCCTCTTCTTCCTTAAACAAACAATCAGTTTATAATGTTCGGCCATTTAAGAGCAATAACTTTCTGACCTTAACCTCTTTTACATAATCGCGTCCCGTACATAATTCTATCACTTTGATGTGCGGCATTTTACTACTTTACCGACACCCATTGCATTTGAGACGTCAGTGTCGACTGGTGTAGCCAATTCGCAACAATATCAAAACGAAATGATACATAAACGTTCAGTCGCGCCCCTGGCGTAAAAAGGAACCTAAAAACAATTTAATTCAAGTAATACTTACTGTTTGTTTTACAATCTGCTTTCAAATGACTCATCTGCTTCTCAGGAAGAAAAGATTATAAGATGTGATAATTAATACGTGACAAGGTTGACGAATTGAAGTTAGGATTCAAGATGGCGACCGAAAAGCAGGTTCGCAGAAAATTAAAAAGGAGGTAATTTCATAACTCATTTCGAAACATGGCCGATCTGTTTGGTTTATATTATGGGTAAATTTATTATTATTTAATTTATCGTAATATGTAAATATTTTAATGGGGAAAAATAAAAGATGACATCCACTATCTTCCTTGAATTGATATTAATATAATTGCCGTTTTCTTCAAGAAAAACAAAAATAAAAAGCAAATGAAAAAAAGATTATAAGGTAATCATTACCAGTAAACCGCGAAAACCATATCTTTCTTATTTTTTATTTCTTCGTAGTTCACGTGGTAAATATCATAATCTTCCTAGGATAGATATTATCGCAGTGGGGAGAGGTGTATTAGATAACTTAAAAATTGTGTTTAAAAAAAATAAAATAAAAAAAAACACGACCAAAATATACATCAACTGAACGTTATTCAATATTAAAACGATTATAAGAAAAATGGGTGCTTCTGTGTTATTGGGACAGATGACAGCCATCTCGAATTTAGAAGAGTGTGTTGAAAGGGGAGATAATTCAAACTATTTTTTTGTATTGGAATTATTAAGCGGAGTGAATTATAAGTGCCCTGTGATTGGATGAAAGTAAGCCAATCGCAGACCACTGTTTCATTCCCAGCAGAAAACACTGGAGAGCGCCGATTTGAAAACCTCGGCCTCTTTGATTCCAGCAGCCCAGCAGGAAACACCGGTTTGCCTTTAGCTGCGTCGGGCTCCCCCTTTTTTTAGCGTACGTTTACGCACATATGGCCTAAATGATAAGGCCCTTTCGAACATTTTAGGCTAATCCATCCGTTCCGGGAGCCTCCATTCTTTCACACCTTACGTGTGCACAGTTCCCTTTTTCTGCCTAAAGAAGCCACTTACAAGGACAATCCAGTGTGACCTGAAGGAATCCTGTTAAAAGATGACTGGCATTTCAGTGAGTCCGCAAAAGACACTTCTTTTGCAAACAACTCTTTCTTCTCTTCTTTTTCCCCCTCTTTTTATACAAATATCCTTCTCAATATATATACGTTGTTTGTCTTCTCTCTTCTTGTCCAGTCACGTACATTGCCGCCAAGCGGACTTGAGGCTTCGTCCTCCATTTTCAGCGGGAAAAATCCCAACATTTGTGAAGAAAATTCATGGAATTTGTAAGAAAATACATTTTTAAAAGATACTTATGCAGTTTACAGACACGACTGAAGTAATAAAATTATAATTTGGAAAGTCATTCGTAACATGGGAAGATGGCGGTTGATTTATAAAAAATGGGACGTTTTCCCTATCTTAGGTTTAAGACACGAAATAAAATAACAAAACCTCTTTATAACAACAACGAAAAGGGTTTATACAAAAAGGTTACCTATACCGTTTGGTGGAAGAAAGTTTGACAGTGTCCGAGAAAGGAAGAGGAAAATAGGAAGTTCTTAGAGCTGCCGGAGGTCTGTCCAGTTGACAGGGGAGAGAGAGAGAGATAAAGAAGTGTTCCCTCGTTGCTTGACCGGGTCTCTCTGCTGACTGCCCGTGATCCTCAAATGGGCTGAACTAATTTTTCATTTGATAGAAAGAATCAGGCTTGGTCAGTGTGTGACCAGTTCATTCAATGTGTTCATTTATAATAGCTAAGGCTAGTAGTCGTAGCCTCACTATAAGTATAAGCACGGTAGACGGTAGTCATACGAGGAAAAACTCAACGCTTCTTTTGACATTAAACAAATCTTCATTGGGTATCCTATACCGTTGGGGTATAGCATAGAAAAAGGTAGGACTAATGTCCGGTGGAAGGAAACGAAGTTCTTTTACTGCCCGGGGAGCGGTGCTCGGAAATCCAGTGGATGAGGAGGCAGGAGAGAGGTGAAGAAGAGTTGCTTCTAGGTTGACGGCAAGGGTCTCTCTGACGATCCATTCCACCGTTCAACAGGGGTGCACATAGTTCGCAAGGGACTAGCTGAAATCAATACGCCCTGTGAGCCGATTGGTTAATTTAAGACCAACTTGCCCACAGTGAACGCATAAGAAATAAGTCCTATTTCAGACTGCTACACATTTTTCGAAGGAGAAAATAGATCTAGGTTAATGAGCACTACATCAGCAGGGTGCTTAGGCGAAAAGCCGATAGAGAAAAAGGTAGTTATTTCTAATATTAGTAGTTATAAAGGATAAACATAAAAATATCAATGCAGTTTGCAGGATTAAAAAAAATGTCTTTACTTTTCAGTGAAAAGTTTTCATTGGTTAAAACAAGTGTTCAATGTTCATTTCTTTTCTGCAATTTAAAAAAAAATTGTTATGTATTTTCTGTGAAAATTATTTTTTGTGGAAAATGTATATGTCTTTTCTGTAAAAAGCAGTAATTGTACAATAGAATACGAGGACTCAAAAAAGCTCATTCTATATATATATAGAGTCTTAGACAGTTTTTTGGGTCAATGTACTCGCCGACCCTTGCGTGTAGTGGTGACGTAATTGTCTTTTGGAGGTGTATGCACTTTTACTGGTGTAAGAGTCGATTGATGCAATCTGTATGTAGGAGGAATATGCGGCTCTTGTGTTTTTCTGTCTAGAAAGGCCCTTTTGACCCTGTCAATAAATACGATTTCTTTTTTATCACTGATGTCTAGTGTGAATAATTTGTCGGTGTGTGAAAACATGCGATAAGGACCAGTATATGGTGGAGTAAAAGGGGCTTTCACAGAGTCTTTTCTAAGAAAAACGTGAGTCCACGTAAAAATGTATTTAGGGACCAAAGAGTGTGTGATATGCTGTCTAGGGTTCATCGGTGGAAGCTTATTAAAATAAGCTCGCAGTCTGTCTGTGTACAGAGCTGTATCTTTTCCCGTTAAATCTATCTGGGCCAGCATATGACCAGGCAACGATAGAGGTACACTATAAACAAGCTCGGCTGGCGAGTATCCAAGGTCTTCATTGATCGGAGTTCGACAGCCAAGAAGAACAATAGGTACATACTCGTCCCATTGCTGTTGGTTTGGATAAGCATGCAACACGGCTTTCAATTGACGTAGATGCGTTCTATCATCCCGTTAGAAGCTGGATGATAGCTAGTAGTACGGGTTTAATCCCTAAAATTCTTAAATGTTTCTGGAATAGGTGGGATTCAAGCTGTCCACCACCGTCGGTGGTAATAGTTGTGGGGACTCCATAACGCGATATCCAGCCCGAGATAAGGGCTCGCGCTACGGATTGAGCTGAAATGTCTTGATGGGGAATTGCTCTAGGCCACCGTGTAAAACGGTCTATACACGTCAGTAAATCTGTTGAAGTAATAAAATTATAATTTAAAATGTATTTAAGTGAAATATTTTGAAAATCAACAATTTTACAATTTAAATGAAAATTTTTTTGCAAGCTTTCGTTGTACAACAACTTTGTCAGGTGAGACTGTCTTATCCTTTAAATTGCACGATTGTTGATTTTCAAAATATTTCACTTTAATACATTCTCATGCGTCCCTCAAAGATGTCAATTTCCTTACTTAAAAAGCGCCAATCTTTGCATAACATGGACAGGACTACACTTATCCTAACGTCTTTAAGAAGTTGACGTCTCTTTCTGCTTATATCGTGATTCAACCCTTCGGGGTTAATACCATCAAAATGAGGAGGAAGATAAGAAGAAAACAACTATAATACAGTCTCGCCTGACAAAGTTGTTCTACAACGAAAGCTTGCAAAAAAAATAATTAATTTTTCATTTAAATTGCACACTTTCAAAATATTTCACTTAAATACATACTCATGCGTGCTTCAAAGATGTTGCCAATTTCCTTACATAATTTAGAAAGTCTTTCGTAACATGGGAAGGTGGCGGTTGATTTGTAAAGAAGGGGACGTTGTCTCTGAAGTATTATTTGGTAAAGAATAACAAAGGCTTGGATGAGGAGAGAATTTACATACGTTTATTACGTGAGGTTCTGGAGACGTTCGACCTCTAAGTAGATCTTATGTATTAGTACGCAGATGGTTAGTATATAATATATCACAACATCCTCCCTGTTTAGTAGTGTTCATATGAGTGTATGGAAGTCTGAATTGATATCTTGATTAGGATATAGTGATTGTTTTTTTTATTATTATTGTCTGTTCTGTAATTGTCTTGTAGTGCTGGTATTTGTTGAGTAGTCATAGATTCTGTCTGCAATGTTTATATAGAGTCCTTGAATCTGGCTGGCAGATTTATGACTCGTCCAGATCTAGTGTGGGTTGTGTCTTCGTTTGGTGTGATTTCTCTATCATCGTGTGGGATGCTGGTTTGATTCCTGCCGTCATTTGTATTGGGTTGGTCATTACACTGTACCGTCCTTGATATTAGATCAGCAAAGTGTACTTTCTTCTTCACTGTCGGTATTGGTACAGCACGTAGGTGAGTACGGGTACGGTGGAGTCTTGTTCCATTTGGAGTTTCCACAATGTAGCTCCTTGGGTTGCCATCCTTCTGGACGATGGTTCCAGGGTGCCACGTTTTGTCATTTTTGTTTGTTATTGACACATGTTGGCCTGGATAAAGTGGTTGTAGGTTTCTAGTGTATCTATTGAGGTCGGGGTTTGTTTTCATTAATGTCGATCTTTCGTCTAGTTATTGTCGGTGTTCTTCCTTTCCAGGCTCTACTCGGCTGGGTAGTGTTGTTGTTATAGGCCGTCCGAATAGTATCTCAGCTGGTGATGGTAATTTGCTGTTTATAGGTGTTGCTCTGATCTGCAGTAATGCTATTTGGATGTCACCTTTATCCTTTAGGCATGTCTTGATTGTGGACTTAATGTGTCGCACATGTCTCTCAATGAATCCATTGCTTCTAGCATAGTGGGGTGAGCTAGTGACATGCTTAATACCCCATGATGTGATAACTCTTTGGAAAGCTTGTCCGTCATCAGGACGTCCGAATAGCGATGTGTAGCTTTTTATTTTTTCAGTTACTACCTTGCTGATATTTTGCCAATATATTCTCTGGCAAGGTGGCGGGTTTTCTCAATACCCTGATGTGCTTGATGGAGCTGGTACAGAATGTCATCTCTCATAGACTCTGAAATTAGAACTTGCTTTCCTTTGAAGAGTACTCCTGCTTCAAGCGCTAGTTCATCTCGGAACGACCAATATGACCGGATGTCAGCTGGCACATCTCGGATAGTTTCTCGCTATCCTTGGAAGACAATTTCTTTGACAAGGTTCAAAGTTTTGTCTCTCGTTGTCTCACTGCATAGCAGATCTCTTTTTTCTGTTGAGAAGTTGATGATCGCAATTGTATGGTGCTCGTCATCAGGTTCTGTATCTATCCCGTCGATTCTTTCGTCTAATTCGACTGTTTTGTTATTTTCTGGGTTGGGTAATCAACTTAGTGTGTCTTTGGTAGGGCGGTAGATGACTCTGAAGTTATAGCCTTGTATTTTTAATAGCATGCGCTGTAGACGCGGTGGTGCAGAATGCAGTGGTTTTGCACATATAGTGACTAATGGTTTGCGGTCCCTGATCACTGTGAATGTGTTTGCATACAGGTATGTGTGGTAACGTTGTATACCATGCACAATTGCTAGCATTTCACGTTCGATATTGCTATATCTTGACTGGCAGTCACTCCCAGACCCCTCTACTTCCAGTGATATTGGTTTTGTTTGGCCGTAGTATGATAGGAGGTCATCAGCAGTGATCATATCTTTTAGGTCATCGTAGCATTTTTGATGATCTGGGTCCCATGGTGATTGTGATTTCAAAAGACTACGTAGTGGGTGTGCTTTTTCAGCAAAGTTTGGAATATACTGGGAGAGGTAGTTCAGCATTCCCAGGAAGCGCTGTAGCTCATCTTTGCTTTGTGGATTTGGAATCTTTTGTATGTCGCGTATTTTTGCTGGGTCTGGCTTGATGCCGGTGGATGTGTATATGTTCCCGAAGAACGTCATTGTGGGTTGTTTGATGACACGTTTTTCACTGTTAAACACGAGGCCGGTTTCGGCTGCTCGTATCATCAGGTTGTGCAGATTCTTGTCGTGTTCCACATCATTTTCCCCGTATACTGCCACATCATCTGTGATGCTAGCAAAAGCATCCAAACCTTCAAGAATTTGGTCCGTCCTTGCCTGGAATATATCCTGAGAGACGCGTAGGCCAAATGGCAATCGTTTCCAGCAAACTCGCCCGAAAGGGGTCCTGTACGTCGTTAGCAACTGGGATTTTTCATCCAGGTGGACTGACCAATACCCAGCTTTGGCATCAAGTTTGCTGAACACTTTTGCCTTTGCAAATTTCGGATTCAGCTCTTCAACTATTGGTATTTTGTAGGCGAATCTTTTCAGGCTGGAGTTCAGTTTCTGTGGGTCGATGCATATCCTAAGGGATCCCTCCTTTTTCGTACTGAAGGCCAGGCTGGAGTACCAGTCTGTGTGCTCTTCTACCTTTTTTAGCACGTCTTGTTCTATCAGCTTTCCTATCTCTTGTTTCAGCTTGTCTTTGAGGTGGATGCTGCATTTGCGTGGGGGATCAATAAATGGTTCTGCATCCTCCTTTAGCAAAAGTTTTGCTGTACCACTGAAGTTGCCAATTCTGTCAAATTGTTCTGGGTAAGTTTGCCTCAGTTGTTCAACGTTAGTGATGGGTGTAGGTGGTTGTCGCAATTTTGTGTTTCCGATAGTATCAACGTTTATTGTGAGAAGTTTGAGCTGCTCACTTGTAGACAGACCTACAACGGCAGGTCCAGGGACATCGACGACATAAAATGTTGCATCTATCCATTTCGATGTTTTATATAGGCATGGGATATTGATAGTTCCCCTGCAGGTGATTGTGTCGCCACTGTATGACGTGAGCTTTATATGTTCTGCTGGTCGTAAGATATTGAGAGCGATGTCATCTGTTCCATACATTTGTCGAAATGTTCTTAAGGGTAATGTGTTGCCTGATGCGCCTGAATCAATTTTCAAGCGGAGTGTGTACGGCGAATTGGGGATATGTGGTAGTTTGATGTTTAGTGTTGTGTATGCTTCATCTCTGGCGTGTTTATTGATACTGTCCATGCACTTGGCGCTTACTGTAATGAAGTAGAAATGCTTGTGGTAGTTGTCACTGTCACTTCCAGCTTCTATGTGGTCAATATGTTTTTTTCTTTCCCTGTAGTTGGATTTCCTCATTTGACTATGATGCTGGTTGTTGCGTGACTTGCTTCCGTGACCTCTGCCTGTGCTCTCATCTTGTTTTTGTTTTATTCTGCAGCATCTAGACCAGCGTCCCTTGTTCCCGCACGCAGAACATTTGTAATGATAGGCTGGACATTGTCGCAGCTTGTGGCTTGTGTCACAGTTTTTGCATTTTCTGTCCCGGTTGATGCTATGTGTAAGTAGGGGAAATATGTGGTCAGGTGTTTCTGCGTTAAGAAAAGCTCTTTTCACCCTGTCGATGGATACGTTGTCTTTTTGCCACCAATGTCAAGGGTTAAAAGTTTGTCAGTGCGTGAAAGCACGCGATGAGGACCAGAATAAGCAGGAGTAAGAGTCTTTTCGCACAAAAACATGAGTCCACGAGAAAATGTCTTTAGGGACCGAAGATTTAATGGTCTGTTGCCTAGAGTTTATCGGTGGGAGCTCATTAAAATAAGCTCGCAGTCTGTCTGTGTACAGAGCTGGGTCCGTTGCTATTAAATCTATCGGGGTCAGCATCTGACCCGGCAACGATAGAGGTAGTCCATAGACAAGTTCGGCTGGAGAGTATCCGAGGTCCTCTTTGATCGCAGCGCTACAGCCAAGAAGGACAATTGGTACATACTCGCTCCATCGCTGCTGGTCAGGATAAGCAGGCAGTGCGGCTTTCAATTGGCGATGGAAACGTTCTATCATCCCGTTAGAAGCTGGATGATAGCTAGTTGTACGGTTACGTTTAATCCCTAAAATCCTGGAAAGTTCCTGGAACAGGTGGGATTCAAACTGTCCACCACGGCCGGTGGTAATAGTCGTAGGGACTGGATTGGAAACAAATGAAAATTGCCTCAGTCTAGAAGGATTTCTTCTTCGCTGACCGAAGACAGCGAGATAAAGTGGTAAAATTGAACATTTTCACTTAAGATGGCTGTTGAGGGTGTCATTAATGTGTCGTTAGCACTTTGTGAGCTGTGACAATCTAAAAAAAAATGGGTGCAATTTTAGTTAAAGGGCGATGCAGTTAATTATTCTCATGTAAAAGCATTATTTTGTACTTACTCAGTCATATTTTATCTCTCACGGCACGAAAAAGAATTTAAAAATATCAAGCAGAACTTTAATTAGAACGATTTTTCCATTTCCATAAGGGCGAGATAAAACCTCGACTCGCTGACATTTTCTTTTCATATTTACATGGTAACAGCGACCAAATTATCTGCCCTTAGTTAGCTGACCGGCCACTCCGAAAATGTCAGCGACTCGAGGTTTTATCTCGCCCTTATGGAAATGGAAAAATCGTTCTAATTAAAGTTCTGCTTGATATTTTTAAATTCTTTTTCGTGCCGTGAGAGATAAATATGACTGAGTAAGTACAAAATAATGCTTTTACATGAAAATAATTAACTGCATCGCCCTTTTACTAAAATTGCACCAAAAAATGTCCCATAGCCGGCAAATTAGAATTTATTTTCTTATTTTTGTATCGAAAAATTATATAATAATATTAACACTGATTTATTTACATTTTTTTTTTAGATGGTGGGGATGAAGTAAATTTGTAGATTAACGCCCTTTACTGACCCCCCTCCCTCCCCCGAAATAATATTTGGCGAAATAAAAAAGAAGCCGGCGAATAATACTTTGTTTTCTGTCTTCTTAACAGAAACAATTTGTTTTAATAACTGTTTCGGTGAAAGTGAACTGCAAAAATAAGGAAAACAAAATTACTATTTACCGTCAATTTAATTTTAATTATTTAATTTCATTTATGAACATAATTACGACTTGTACCAGTTAAAGATGAAAAAAAAAATAGTTAACTGACTTAAAAAGTTAAAATAGCCTGGAAGTGGGGGATCATTTTACGTTAAATTTGTATGCGAAAATAACACTCAACTTTAAATTCTAAAATAATTGTTCTTTTGTTTCATTTTTCCAGGTGTTCACACGTAAACACCTAAAAAAATAGAATCTTATTTTTTTGTGCTGGGAGTCCTCATCTACTTTTAAATATAGATATAATTTCTTTTTAATTTGACAAACTTCTTAATATTTACCCTTTCTAGGTACGTGCAAAAATGGCCGTCTCTTGTACGGACTATGCTTATTAAAAAGCGCTTATCATTAATTATTTAATTAGTTTCCGTGTAAACTTTGATTGTGTTTGAAAGATAAAAGCCTAAACTTAATCTCTAAACGAAAAAAACTGCATATTTACGGGTGAAAAATAAATTATAATAAAATATGTAATTACGACGGTCAAAAACCCCAAAAATTCAATGAATTTTGAACTTTGAAAAAATTACTTGTAAAAATCCTTTAAAAGATAAATATAAGTTTTTGGGGACTATTTCAAAGATAATTATTAAATAAAAGTCATAAGACACTGAATTAAAAAAAAAAATCCCACGTTTGACTAAAAATTAGCCCTTCAAATGTGATAAATGAATAAAAGCCGCCATAACTTCATCGGAAAAGGACGTTGTTTACAAATTGACATCGCCAAGCAAAATATATGGAAGACAAAAAATGTCATAATTTATCATTTTTAACTTTATATATAAAAATGTAATAATAGTTTATAAGAGTTGAAAAATTATTATCCATTAATTTCTTTATTCTTTTTAAGGTTATAAACAAATTTAAGTCCCCTTATTTTGTTATAATAAAAAAGGAAATGCTTATTTAATTATTTGTGAGTGTACGCAATTATTTTTAACTGAAAAGGTTCAGTTTTTAATTTAGTAATACTCTGAAATTATTGATGACGTCAGTTTACCAATGTTTTTCGATTTTTTAGAATTTGAAATAACACTATTTTTTAAATGTTAAAAATATTTTTACGTTACGAACTGCGTCAATTTTATCAATTTGTTTTACATGATTTAAAACTTTAGTTACTCGATTTATTCTTAACGTGTCGTAACGATAAA
Source organism: Sepiola atlantica (assembly GCA_963556195.1). NCBI lineage: Eukaryota > Metazoa > Mollusca > Cephalopoda > Sepiida > Sepiolidae > Sepiola > Sepiola atlantica. The sequence continues at coordinate 401,456 of CAUVYP010001289.1, forward strand.
TTACATTGATTCTTTTAAAAATAAAGTGTTTTTATTTTTTATTTTAAGTGTGAAAAAGTAAAGTACAGTCAATGACTACACTGACAATTTATTCATTGAAAAAAAGTTAAAACAGTTATTTATTGATAAACAGAATTCAATTTTGAAAGAAAATGTCATGTTTGAATTCTCTTTATTTATTAATAAATAATTGTTTTTAACTTAAATATTTATTAATGAAAAAAAGACAAAAAAATACAAATCTTTCCAAATAATTGACGATGAATTGCGAAATGAACGAAATTGTTGAATCTCTAAAAAAAACAAAAATGTGCGCTGTAAAAGTGAGTGATTGCTAATCCCACCTGGTTATTACAGAACGGGGCTACCATACTAATGAAAGTTCATCGTTAGTAGAAATTATTCAATTTTTTAAATTCTTTTTTTCGTTAAGTTCCTGGATCTCCAATTAGTCAATTTTTGGTTTATTTTCAAGATTATAAAAAAAATTTCTTGCGCTGATGATGCCACGTTCCTCTATGAAAGAGAAATATAATTATGTCGCATTTTTTATTTTTCCAAAAACTCTAATCATTAAAATCACATGAAATATTTTTTGCAATTATATTATTTTTTTGGTGAAAATATTGATTAAACAATGCTTTATTCAATAATAATATCGCTAATTCAAAAAATTAATTTTTCTTCGAGTTATAGGGATTTTATTAACACGGTATTTACTGGCATTTTTCGTAATATATACGAAATATTTTGAAAAAAAAATGTAATTGTTAACATCTACGATCCTTTATTTACATAAGTAACATTTAAAAAATCATGCATTTTTTTTTATTAATATATAAAAATATAACTTTAGTAAAGGTGTATTTTCTTTTAAAAAAATAATACATTTTCACTAAGATTTAAAAAAAAAATGGTTTCATTATATTCCGTGATTGTTGATTAATAAATATTGAAAATTTCAGTAAAATTGGTTGATTTCCTGAATTATAGTGTATTTTTAAGTGAAGGGGGGGTCAAAATGTTTTTTCATTTTTGGGAATCGACCATTGATTTGCACGTATTGTATCGAAGATTTTCAGAGTTTTATCCAAATCTTTCCCTCGTGCCATTTTTCCTATTCATCCATTTTTAATTTATTTTGTTTTTACCTTGCTATTTTTACGTACACTCAATCGCTTTAATATAACCGAATAACCACTCTTATTTTTTATAATATTAAATATTACAGGAGTTAGTAATGAGACGACTGAAAACCAGCCGGAAAACCGATACTAAATTGACGCTCTTCAATAAGTGAGGATAGAAAGATGACATTTTTCTTTTCAATCGACGTCTTTTCACAAGCTTCAAACATCGAAGAGATTATCGCAATTAATCCTCTTTAATCTGATGTTTTCTCAACTCTAGAAATCAGAAAAGATTAAACATTGTATTTTCGTGTAAGTATTTAAAACTTTATTTTACAAATTGAATTAACTAAATTACTGTCTCTGACGACTTTTAATACTATTAGAATTGCGTTGGTCTGTTTATTAAAATTAAGACACCAACGCAATTCTAATAGTATGAAAAGTCGTAATAAAAATTAAAACTTTAAATAATAATACATAAGTGCGTCCCCCAATCTCTATAATAAAAAAGGAATAAAATTAAGTTTTCTCTTTTTTGGATAATCTGATATTTAATCGAAACAATGAAATTCTCAGATGTTCCCATCGTAAACAATTTTTGAAAAAATGGCGGTGAAATATTTAATAATTTATTTAATAGGAAAAGGCTATTTTGCCGGTCCCGGCAAAATAACGACCCCCTCGTTATTCTCCCGGGACCGGCAAAATAACAAGGGTTCGTTATTCTGCGTGCTTATGTTTTTAACGTAATTTAATAGTTACGTCTAGTGAAAGAAAGGGAAATGAAATAAATAAGGACAAATATTTAATAACAATTTATTTTCATCGTCATCATCAGTTGTTATTCTGATTTAATTTTTTTAATATAAAAGAATTATCTGCTTTTAATACAAAAAACATTAAAAGTAAAAATTAATTAAATGAACGAAAATATTACAGACAATTAGATTCTTTGGTCGGATTTAGAAGTAATTTGCGTCGGATAAAAATGTTTTAGTTATTAAAAAAAAAATCGTCTTCATTCATTGATATAAAAAATAAATAACTCTTGTTAAGAAATCTGATTATTAAAATAATTACAGATAAGTTCCTAAAGAATTTGAATCAGATATAATTGTTATACTTTCAGTTTTATAAATAGTCTAAACAGCAATTTTAAAACTGATTTTTCACTATCTTTTAAGATAAATTTTTGGACTATTTCTCATCATTTCACTCGTTTTTATAAAGTTTTAAATTATAAAAAAAATCACTGTTGACTATTCATCTTATAAAATGTTACATTATTAAATAATTATTTATCCAATTTAAAAAAATATTTCTTTTTTATTGGAAAAATGTTGAAATAAAAATTACCTTTTTTACATCGAGTATTTATTTACCTCCTCTCCAGGAGGTTAGGCACAAGGCCAGTTTTATCTTACTCCCACAAGGTAAGATGTGACCCAAGGTCGGGTCAGGAAAGTGGACTTGAAAAGCCAGCGCCCGAGAAGTGAGCACTCTGGCCATTAAAAATTGCCTGGGCAGCCCCATCGGGATTTCCCGGTAGAGGCGCTTCAGGCAGTAAGCAATAAACTTACTCCTCCCCAAAGAGGGGAGGCAAAGCCTGGGAGGGTGGACCTCCTAGAACTGCACAGGACAAAACCATAGACCGGCGGAATCAAGCCCCAAAGGCCAAGACGATACCAGTTTAAGGGGGTAATGAGAATTAGGGTGTAAGGTTGGGGGGTCATCCTAAGTTGGGAGCTGTGCAGCGAGATATCTGTTAACATTAGTTTTAAATTTCTTTATGTCGGTACAGTCAGTGAAACATGGAACAGGAAGGGAGTTCCAGCACGAGGAAATAAGCTATTGGAGTAAAAAGCTCTCCGGCATCTGGAGACCTCCACAGTAAATGGATGGGATTTAGCTGATTGTCGGGTTGGTCTCGTGTATTTACATCAAGGGGGCACAAGAGCAACAAGTTCATCGGAGCACAATCCATTTAAGGTGAATGATTGTGTTTTTATGACTTTGTGAGTCAGATTTAGGAGTAGTACAGTATTTAGTAAACTGTCCTAAAAAGTTAGAATAGCTCAAAAAGGGGATCATTTCACGTTAAATTTATATGCATAAATCATTCTCTACTCTAAATGCTAAATTTATTGATGTTTTATAAATTTCGATATAGTTTCGTTTCAATTTAAGAAAATCTTCATGTTTTCCCGATGATTATGCAAAAAGTGTGAAAAAAACCCAAAGAAAACAAAAAGACAACAAATATATTTGTAAGTTTTGTTATTTCAAAATTTGTCAAAAAAATGGCGTCAAATTGTTCTTTTTGGGGTGATCGCTTAAGTGAAAGTAACGACGTTAGTTGAAATAAAAAAAAAACTTACAAATAGCTTCGAAAAAAGTAACACTAACAGGTCGATAGAATATTAGATTTACTATTGCAAAGTAACAGTCTTTTCAACCTTTTTTTCTTGTTAACCATACTGCACAATTAAAAGTAATGTATCCACATTTTCTTTAGAATTCAGATTGGGTGATCAGTTTTATATATAAATTTAACGTAAAAAAATACCCCATTTTCCGTGCCATTAAATCTTTTGAATGCACTTAACCAGTTTTTTTGTTTGTTTGCGATGAAAGGTAAATTCTGAGATGGGCGAATGGATATGGTTTTACGACCTTGCCAGTCGGACTTACGAGTGGTAAAAGATTAAGTTGACTGCACTAAAATTTAGAATGGCTCGAAAATAAGGTTCATTTTACGTTTAATTTATATATGCAACCCTAATCCCCCATTCTAAATTCTAAATCAATTGATTTTTGTGTTCACACACAATGGCCTAAGAAGTAAAATCTCATTTTTTTTGGGGGGGGGGGGGTACTTTTAAATGGCGATATAATTTCTGTTTTTAATTTGACAAACTTCTTAATGTTTTCGCGACGATTGTGCAGAAACGTGTGAAATGGAAAGTTTAATACTTTATCGACCTCTTAATTTCGAACAGTTTAAAACTATTTGTGAGTTTTGTTATTTGAATATTTGTGCCGTTGCTTTCACAACCGATGTCGTACAAAATGGCGTCGAATTTTTCTATTTTAGCTGATCGCTTAGATGAAAGTAATGATGGAAATGTTGAAATAACCAAACTTACAAAATAGTTTCGAAAAGTGTAAAACTAACAGATGGAATGTTACATTTTCTATCGTTTGGTAACAGTTATTCGTTTTCTTCACCTTTTTGTCTTGTAATTATACTGCACAATTACCGTTTCCCTATGTAAGATTATGATAAAAGAAATTGTGAGATGTTCATCTATATTTTCCCTTGTGCCATTATTAATGCTTTTTCTGCCATTTTTACATGTGCCATTTTAACGTTTTTTCACTAAACCGTCCTACCTCTCCTCTCCTATTATGTTGGACACAAACATTCGTCAATACTTCAATATCCCCATGAACATGACACACAAGTGCCAATTCTTTAATATCATTGCATATCAGCGTTGTAACATTTTCCCTCTTGAAAAACACACATATATAGGCACACGACATAACTGTACGTTTTGAAATGTTATCAATTACTTTTTCAGTTAATGCAAATCATTTTCAAAAAACTAAATACTGATGTTTTCTAATAATTATTTTCTAGTCATTTATTTGAACTTTTTATGATTTCAAATCTGCCACAAATTACGTTTGGTTAGAAAACAACTTGTTTTACATTTATTATGAGGGAATTTCGAATTAGAGTCTCAGACCAGATCTCCGCATTCTCGGTGAGCACTCCAATCTTAGTTTTTTTATATTGAAATGATCATCTTTTTGTGTCTTGTTATCGTCAAGCAATCTAATTGCTTTGTCTCTCATTTTGAAAGATTCTTAATTCTTACTTTTATTATAGGGAAATGTCGAATTGGAGTCTCAAAACAGATCTCCGCATTCTTGGTGAGCACTCCAATCTTAGTTCTTTTACATTGAAATGATCATCTTTTTGTGTCTTGTTATTGAAAAGCAATCTAATTTCTTTGTCCCTCGGTTTTGAAAGATTCCTTATTCTAACTTTTATTATGATGGAATGTCGAATTAGAGTCTCAAAACAGATCTCCGAATTCTCGGTGAGCACTCCAATCTTAGTTCTTTTACATTGAAATGATCATCTTTTTGTGTCTTGTTATCGTCAAGCAATCTAATTGCTTTGTCTCTCGTTTTTGAAAGATTCTTTATTCTAACTTTTATTATGAGGGAATGTCGAATTAGAGTCTCAAACCAGATGTCTGCATTCTCGGTGAGCACTCCAATCTTAGTTTTCTCAAAACAGAATAAAAAATGTGGAAGCTAGAATTACTTACATGACTAACTCATAAGTTTTCTGTATGTTTCAGGAAACAGCGACACAATATCTAGGAAATGCAAAAAAATTTAAGAATAATATGTTCAGCCTCCTCATCATCATCATCCTTATCATCATCATCATCATCATCGATTTAACATCCAGTTTCAATGCTGGTATGTGTTACATGGCTTTTAGAAATTGACTTTGAAACTCTCTGCCCAGGTTTCATTTATCCCTCTTTTATCTCTAATTCATTTGTATCGTTTCATCACATGTTTTCTTCCTGCAAATGCTAGTTCATATGTTCTACATCAACTGACTCAAGAACTCTCATCCATTCTTCTCTGACCAAACGAATGAAGTCCCTTGTTCACAGAACATCTCCCTTTACTGACAAGATGTTATTTTCTTATGTTGTCATATGGTCTAAGTCTGTCTTCTAGACTCACATTTCTCATTCTTCTTTTAATTATCATATCATTTCTTTCCATACAACCCATATCATCAACACTCAATTAATATGTCCATACATCATCAAGCATGCCTGATAGTTTCTTCACTTCGTCATCAGTGGTTAATAATGCTCTACTGGTTAATAATGACAGAAGTTCCATCGAACATACTCTATCCTGTTTAAATTATTGCAATCATAATCCACATAATCTCTTCTGCTCCAATGGTTTCAATTATTTCGCAAGCAAGCGCTGCATGTTCAGCATAAAGCATTACTTCTGAACACCACATGCTCAATAGAGAACGCTTCTAAGACACAAATGCAAAACAAGAAACGCAGTACACATCTATGATGTACTCCAACTTTAGCATTGAAGCTGTCACTAAATGCTATCTTTATTTTGAGACTACTTTGAGCATTTGTGTACGTTGCTTGAAATACCTGCACCAACAACTTGCTTACCCATTATTTATGCTAACCCATCAGACAACCTTTGTATGCATTTTGTTAAAAATTATGGTTCCTCTTACGAAGATCATTGTATTTCAAGATAAATATAGAATCAGTATAATTTTGTCATTCATAAAGCCAAATGAAATTTTATTTATGCTTATCTGACTTATTTTCTGCTAAATGTTTCTCTCACACATTTTCAGTGGCTGAATTGTCAACTTTAATCTTTTTAACTACCTCTACCAAGAAATCCCCGTTTTCCTTTTTACAATTCACAATTCTACTAAGACTCGAGTCGGTCTGAACACTTTCCTCTTGCCAAGGGTGCAATTATTTCAATGCCTGTTTCACTAGCAATCTTCAACATATCCGAAACAACACTTGATTGTCCTGAACCCTTACTTTCTTTATCCTACAGCTTTCCGGGCCATTTCTTTATCAATTATTATAACTGAATGGGATACTGCTTCTGCGACTTCTTAGTTTTCCCGATTCAGTGAAGACTCGGTATTTAACAAGCTATCAGCATAACATTTTGAAGCATCTTTTTTTTTAATTTCTGAGAACAACGAAGCTATAGTCGAAATGTTCCTCTGAAACGTTTGTAACATTCAACTCTCATACTACAACTAATGTTCCGGCATTAAATGACCTACAAGAGGTTGACATGCCGTAAATTAAGCCAATCAATCAACCCAAGCATCCATATTGTTCTGTTTATTTGTTGCTAGCACACCCTTTTAATTTCGAACGCACTTTCATGTAACAACATGAATAATTGTCTTTGTCACCTATATAGCTATCCTATATAGTATAGCTTTTGTTGTATAGATTGCTTATAGATTGATTATCCCCACCTTAAATGTGTACACTCCTCACTTCCTCTCCTCTTTGGCAACAGATAATATCCTTATTGACTAAACCCATTTTCTACTCTGTAAATCGTTTGCATGTTATTTATTCAATCTCCACACGTTTCTCTAGCATAGCCATTCAGATATTTTATCCAGCCTATGAGTTAAACTAGTAAAAGAAAGAATTGGCAGTTTATTACAGCCGTTGAAAAACTCTGTTGTAAAGAAAATGTGATTATTATAACTAGTTTTAACGATCAGCAATAAAGTATATGTGTTTCCGAAATATTATCTGAAAAATTCGTTCTTTTCGAGACAAATCCTCACGGCGACCCCGAAAATACTAATATGTATTATCATTATAAGTTGAATTACATTAATAACGGATTTTTGAACTTTGTAAGAAGAATCAAAATAATAAATTACGTTTACAAAGTTTAAGCTATTAAATGTTGGCTCATTCAAAATGAAGTGTGTCTACAGCTGCTCCACATCTTAAATAATAATTTTGTGTGCAAAGACCATGTTTAGAAATTAATAGAATTTATTGAAATGATATCTTTAAAATTTTATTTTATATTTACAGAATCTCCAACAATCAAAAGAAAAAAATAGCGTACCTGTTATTGGATTTTCTTGAATCATCATTCGCTTGCTGACCTGAAATACGTAAAACTTGTAAGAAATAATATTTTGAAATGTCTTACTGTAAATTGCCTGAAGTTAAAAAGATTCTTGTGAATTGTACCAATCTTTCTCATCCAGTCAAATCTGGTTAAAATATATTGGAAAAACATTTTCTTGTCAATTGCAATTTGCTCTCAATCTTATTTTCTAGAACACGAGCTGGAATACACATCTTAAGTAGAGTGCAAAGTACTAAAACACCCGTGTGCTCTTTAATAAATGAATAAAAAGGACATTACAAAATACGTAGAAGAATAAATTAAACATATTGCTGATTGTTGAAACTGAAATTAGAGCCTGATTAATGGCTGAGAAAATTGTCAGATTTGTAGAATCTTCAATTCAAATAATTAAATCTGAACTATATTGGACTTCGAAGAATATCAATGTGTCATTTATGTATAGTTTAAATCTCATTAAGATAAGATTTTCCCATGTATTTCATTGTAAGATAAAAAATTGTATTAGTTATGACCCCGTTTTGACCATCTGCATTGGTAGAGTATCATTCCTTCCCAATTCGAAAACCAATAAGTCAAAGCTTAAATTAAGTAAGCTTACACACATACAGCAAAATACTTTTGATATATTAATAAAAGTCGAAAATATATTTCAAATAGAAATCTTTTGATATATGTGATTAAAAACATTAATAAAACGTAAATATTTCATAACTTTTTTGTTTTTGCAGAAGTTAAAAAATATGGAAAAATACACAAAATCAAATTGTGATGAAAAGTTATTTAATATTTGTACTTTAGAAACGAACTTGAAATTAAATGCACCAAAGAAACGACATTCTTTTGAAGTATCTGGTTCTTCTGCTTTAAAGAACAGGGAAAAAACAAAACCGAACAGAAAAAAGAAAACGTATTCCTGTGAAGTATGTGGCTCATCTTTTACAAGGAAAGGCAATATGTTAGTGCATATGCGGATACATACTGGAAAGAAACAATATTCTTGTGAAATTTGTGGTTCATGTTTTACAATGAAACAGAATATGTTGGTACACATGCGTACACACACTGGAGAGAAACCATATTCTTGTAAAGTATGTGGTTCTTCCTTTACAGAGAAAAAAAGTATGTTGGCTCATATGCGAACACATACTGGAGAGCATCTATATTCTTGTGAAATATGTGGCTCTTCCTTTACACAGAAACACCATATGTTGGTACATATGCGATCACATACTGGAGAAAAACCATATTCTTGTGAAGTATGTAGCTCTTCATTTAAACAGAAACATAATTTGCTGACTCATATGCGGAAACACACTGGAGAGAAACCCTATTCTTGTGAAATATGTTGCTCTTCTTTTACAACAAAACAAAATATGTTGAGGCATATGCGAACACACACCGGAGAGAAACAATATTCGTATGATTTATGTGGCTCTCCTTTTCCACAGAAACATCATTTGTTGAATCATATGCTCACACATGCTGGAGAGTTTTAATTATTTGCTATAATCCACCCTCAACTGTCTTAGGTCTCTCTGTACAAGGTTTGTCAGAAAAACCTGACATCAGGATACTTCACCCTACAAGTAAACCCTGACCAAATATTCAAAATAACGTAGGATTCAGACCACAGGTTCATAAGAGCAATATTGCACCTTCTCCAAGTAATGTTACCTCAAGTAACAGCACTCAGCTGGATACTCCACCAGATTAGATGAATTCTTGTCCTGGAATCCAGTAAGACCAAGAGACCATGATACAGATATTACAACATAGTAAACTGGTCAAATGGATGGAGGAAAATTGATGTTCTTAATTTCTTTACTAACTCAATTTTTGTTAAGTAAAAGAGAACTTAAATCGAACATTCGAATATCTATGTATCTCATTTAGAGATCAAGTGTAAGCCCCATGAAAGGGTCCGATTGATTTCTGAGAACATTGCCTGATGTAAAATGAAACTAAAACAAGATAAACCATACGCTTGTGTTGTATGTGGCTCTTATTTTACACAGAAATATGGTCATTTACATCATATGCTAACACATACTGGAGAGAAATAGCCACAAAATAGCCTGCAAGAGCCGCCAGAAATACACCAAGACTATCCATTCCAGAAAACTGGAAGAATGGGCCAACTAACAACGTGCTAAGTATTACCTAGATGAACTATCCCAGGAATATATAGATAAGGAAGGCTCTGTAGACTGGCTGAAAATAGGATCGCTCCACTATGATCAGGAGAGAATGATAATGGCTGCATAAGATCAAGGCTTGATGACCAATGCTTTTAAAAAGATGAGTGATCTTATCAACAATAAAAAGTGAAGGTTCTGCCACACAGAAGTAGAGAGGGTGAGCCACCTGACATCTACTTGTAAGGTTCTCCTGGGTGAAGGGTATTATACAATGCAACAAAACTGGACTATATGTAAAAAGTTGAATATCCCGTGTAGCAGCAAATCCTGGAAGCATATATGAAAGAACAGTTGGAAATAAGTTATACACAATCGACTATGACTATGAAATCGCTGCAGCTACATATCTCGAAAACAGAGCTGTTAAACCTGACATCGTGATATGAAACAAAAGGGAGAAAGTAGAAACCCAAATTGAAGTCAGTGTTTCTAATGATGCAGGATTAACAGAGCTGATAGGGAAAACAATTCGAAATACCAAGGTCTTATCTACGACATGAAAAGGAACTGGAATCTTAAGATCTCCATCATCCCAGTAATCATAGGAGCAACCGGACTAATGTAAAAGTATTTCAAAACCTATCTGGCGGATATTCCGAGTGCAAGAGAGATACAAACGATTGCACTTAAAGGGACAATTAGAATCTTTAGAAGATCTTTCGGCTGGAGTGTCTCGGTAGAATGCCCAATCACCAGCAAAAACAAAAAATAAGAAAATTTTAAAAAAAGAGAAGAACCCTATTCTAGTGAAGTATGTTGCTTTTTTACAATAAAACAAAATATGCTGACACATATGCGAACACATGTGGGAAAGAAACCATATTCCTGTGAAATATGTAGCTCTTCCTTGAAAATGAAACAATATCTGTTGACACATATCTGAACACATATAGAGAGAAACCATACATTTGTGAAGTATGTGGCTTTTCTTTTACATGCGACACATACTGGGGGTACTTAAATGCCTACTGGGAACGACTTCAATGCCTACTAGACACCATCGTCGGGTGTCTTCGGTCTCTCTCAAAGAAGAGAAAAAAATACACCAGTTACCGCCTACGATCGTTTGTTTCCCAGATAGGCATATATGTAACAGAAAATGAGTGCATCGTCATAAAAATGAAGCCATAGGGAGGCAGAATAAAACTACCTTCCAATCAGTGAAGAAGAAACTATATGCAGACAAAAGTCTAAATGGGAAGAAAAGTGGACACTGTTATGGGCTATTAAATATCCTCAGGCAAAATATACCAAACAAAAAGAGAGAACAGAGATCTGGATGAAAATATTTTTTCAACTGCTGTCAAAGCAAGAGAAATGTTCCACCCCAAAACATAACCTGTCAAAGGTATAACAGCATGAGCGTGTTCAATGAGGCATAGCGTTACCATATGACATCAGAAATAGCAGCCCTCATGAAAACTAAAAGATATTCACTTGAAATCTTGATCAAAATACCCACAATTCACATCATCGTTCAAAACACAACATCACAGGTACAGTCACAACCACATTACCATTCGCCCATGGATCAAGTCGTCAAACAGTCTGGATCAATTACAACTCACCATACAGCCACTTCAACACCAGAATCCCCTTTATAAATTGGTTCCCCGACAAGTATCCTACTACCATCACAAGATAGCCCTTCATTGATTTAGGTTTTCCTCACCGAGACCAGTGTTTACACCATTACCTCAGAAATTACCGGAACCAGATGATAAACAATTGATCGTGGAAGAAGAACTTGGTAATACCATTGAGGAAGTTAAGATGATGAGGCTGGAAGAAAGAAATCAACAGCCCAATATCACAGCCTCAAAAGCTAGTAAGGCAGTAATACAAAATATAAACATCGTTTTCCAAAGACTTGTTCCATTAAAGATATCCCTCACGGAGCTGAATGAAATAACATATGTTGCAGGGCTCTACAATGTCAGGAAAACAATCCCTCAATTCCAAAAGCAATAGGAGTCGAGAGCACAAGACACAACAGCACCGTAGAAACTGAAGCTCCAAGAACAAGGTAACCTTTGCAGAATGAAAGTTCCAGATCAAACAATTCCTTGCTGCCACTACAGTTCGGGGCCGGCTGAGGAACACCAGTTGCAGACTCAGTTGTAAATACAAAAAAATGTAGAAGAAATTGAAAACGTTGCAAGGGAACTTGAAGGCAGGATTCCAGCACTTGGCGAAAGAATTCAACGAAGGGATGGAAAGCACAGACCCAAATTGAGAACTGAGAGTTCAAAAAGTACACAAGAATATTCTACCGAAATTTTGTAAAACAGAAAATAACGGTGGAAAAGCCACCGGAAAAGAAGGAGCTAGAAGACTATTGGAGGCCTCTATGTGAGAATGAGGGGCCATGCAACAAAGAATCCAAGTGGATTTTTTAATATAGATCAAAGTAATGAAAGCAAGCCAGAAATACCAGAGCCAGAGATAACGTCTGAAATGATATAACAAAGTTTGATCAATTTAAGAATGAAAAAACTGGCATAGGTAATATACTCAATTTCTGGTTGAGGAAACAATCAGCACTTCAAAACCATTATAATAGGTGTTTCACAAAATTGTTGAGTGGTGAGGACGCCACATTAGCATGGCTAGAAAGGTGCAAAACAAGTGAGACACAAAACCCTACTAAATTCAGACCGATCTGTTGCCTAACTACATCATGCAAACTCTTTACTGGGGCGTGTTGCAGATAGCATCTACAGACCTGGAAAAAGAACAAGCAGGGTGCAGGAGAAAGTGTTTAAGCACCAAGGGGCAGTTGGTTGATCAATAAGACCATCCTTGATGATGATAGAAAGAGACAGAGAAACCTAAGCATTGCGTGGATTGACTACCAAAAGGCATACGATAACGTGCGTCACACATGGCTTCTGCACTGCCTTGAACTATATAAGATCAATCCGGTCATCAAGAAAACCATGGCAGTACATATAAATATGCGGCAAACAACCATGTCATTAAGACACAGTAATGGAGCAATAAAAATCCCTGACGATTGATCTGCTAAGTAAATTACTAAACAATAGCCAGAGTGGCTACAATCTGATCCAGGGCTGCCAACAAGACAGAAACAAAAGAGTCAACATCTACTATTCATGGATGACCTCAAGCTGTATGCTATTTCAGATGCTGACTTAAGCTGACTCCTGCAGGTTGTAATACCTTCTCCAAAGATATTGGAGTAGAGTTCGGCCTGAACACATGTGCCAATTGCTCCCTCACAGCTGGGAACAAGATCCAAACGAAAAAACCAGCTTGATACTGACATCAAAGACCTTGAAGAACAGGAACAATACAAATACCTTGGCATTAACCAGCTCGCTATGCCAGTGATAACATACAGCTTTGGAATTATTGATTGTCCACAAAAAGACATTAGTTCACAAGACACAAACATTCTCCACAGATATTGGAATAAAGTTCGGCCTGGACAAATGTGCCAAGTGCTCCCTCACAGCTGGGAAGAAGAAAACATACAACTTAAGAACAGGATAAATACAAATACCTTGGCATAAAAGAAAACGATTCAATTCAACATTCCAAGATGAAAGAATAAATTGGCAGAGAATATATACGTCGTGTTCGAAAAATTTGCAAAACACAGCTCACAAACAAAAACAAAGTAACTGCTATTAACCAATTAGCTATGCCAGTGATAACATACAGCTTTAAAACTATTGATTAGTCAGAAAAGGACATTAATAGACTAGACACTAAAACGAGAAAAATATGACAATGTATAGAGTAATGTACAAAAAACAGTGTCTACCAAGGCTGTATCTGCCAAGAGGAGCAGGGGGTATGGGTCTCTCGATAATTGACCATCAAGATCGAGCCACTATTGTGAGCACCGGCTAATATCTGATGATCTCCCATAACAAAAAACTTTATGATGGTATGCCAACACCAAGACACCAGAGCAAACAGAACAACATCTATCACAAAACTGGACAAACATTTTAGACAGGGCTGTCTTACAAATGAGGCAGAAACAGACAACAAGACTGCCACAGAAATAGCCGGGAAGAGTTACCAGAAATACACCAAGACCTTCCATTGTAGAAAGCTGGAAGTATGGACCAATCAACAACGTGCTAAGTATTTCCTAATAAATTATCCCAGGAATATATAGATAAGGAAGGCTCTGTAGACTGGCTAGAAAAAGTATCTCACCACTATGACCAGGATAGAATGATAATGGCTACTCAAGATGTTTTTAAAAAGATGAGTGGTCTCAGCAACAATAAAAAGTGCAGGTTCTGCCACACACAAGTAGAGAATGTGAGCCACCTGACATCCAGTTGTAAGGTTCTGCTGGGGGATAGCTATTATACAATGTGATACAACGGAGTGTGCAGATATCTTCACTGGATTAAATGTAAAAACGTTAAATATCCAGTGTTGCAGCAAGTCCTGGGAGCATATACCAGAAAGAAAAATTGGAAATAAGTTATACACCATCCACTATGACTATGAAATCGCTGCAGCTACATATCTAGAAAAAGAGCTGTTAAACCTGACATAGTGATATGGGACAAAAGGAAGAAAGTAGCAACCTAAGTTGAAGTCAGTGTTTCTAATGATGATGGCTTGAACAGAGCTAAAAAGGAAAATATTACTAAATACTAAGGTCTTATATACGACATGAAAAGAAACTGGAATCTTAGGAAAATATCAATCATCCCAGTAATTATAGGAGCAACCGGACTAATGAAAAAGTATTTCAAAATCTACCTGGCAAATATACCCGGTGAACAAAGTGAAAGAGAGATACAAACGATTGCACTTAAAGAGACGGCAAGAATCTTTAGAAGATCTATCGGCTGGAGTGTATGAAATAGCGGGTTAATATTTGGCATCCGGTAGCAAAAACAAAATGAGAGGAACCATATTCTTGTTAAGTATATGGCTCTTCTTTTACACAGAAATAAAATATGTTACCACAGATGTGAACATGAGTTGAGAGATAAACCGTATTTTTGTGTATTATGTGGCTCTTCCTTTACAAAAAAATCTGTTGACACATATGCGAACACATAGTGGACTGAATTTAACCCTAACCACAACAATCAAGTGTCTAGTGTAGGTACTAGCTAATATTTCATTAGCTCCCATAAGCAAGACATACATATCAAGAAACAATTGCCAGTAAAACAATCTCAACTCAAAAACTGGCCAAATATTTTGGACATGACTGATTCACAAACGAGACAGAAACACGAAACAAGCATGCAACGAAACTAATCGAAATGAATTACACCAACACCCTAACTCGAACCCCCTATAATAGAAGTCTAAAAGAAAAGGCAACCAAAATGGTGCGAAATATTGTCTAGAAAAACTATCCCAGGAATATAGGAATAATGAAGGTTTACTAGACTGACCCAAGATAAAATCGCTCCACTATGATCAGGAGATAATGATAATGGCTACTCAAGATCAATAAGGCCCAATAAGCGATTATTTTAAGGTGATGAGTGATCTGAACAGCGACAAGTGCAAGTTCTGCCACACAGAAGTAGAGAGTGCGATCCACCTGACATTCATTAGTAACGTTCTACTTCGGGAGTTGCTACTCTACAATGTGAAACAATGGAGTGTGTAAATATCTTCACTGGGCCATCTGTAAAATTGAATATCCTGGGTAAATATACCAGAAATAATTGTTGGGAATAAGTCATGCACCATCGACTATGCAATCCCTTCATACCGAGAAAATAGATCTGTGAATCGTACATTTCGCCTGTTAACATTGTTTGTTCAACATACATTTCCTTCCCTGAAACGGGATAATTGGTTGAAAAATAAATGACATATTGACATTGATACAAAAACGTAGTTTTTGTTTCTTTAATTTTTGAAGTTGAAAAATAAGTTTTAATAATTTGTAAGTAATGATATACATTTTGGTCAAAAGTACATAAATGTATGGATTTTTTGTTGACTTTTGTTTTTGAATGAGAATAAAAATTATGCTTTTATATGTTTTGTGAAGTACTCTCTTTATTTATATATTGAAACAATGAAATGATATGTTGATTTTGTGTAATGAAAAGTACAAACACATTGGGGAAAATATATTAATTTGTTGAAGAGGATGAGAAATACCTTTTAGAAAAATTCTTGCGATAAAAAAGGAAATATGCCATCTAAAAAGAAGTGTCATTCATTGAAAAGGTTATGAAAGACTTAGTAGACTCCAAACAGCCAATCTGCAAAAGGGGAGATAACTCAATTGGCGACTAAACCACACTTAGTAGACAAAGACAAAGAACAAAGGAACAAAAAGAGAAATAAATGAGAAGAAACGTCAAACTATTGTAAATTATAGGACACACAATTGAAATATATTTAAAGTGAAAATGGCGCTTGAAAGCTAAAACGTTTCTGACATTACACTGACAGGTACATTTGATAGAGAATGTATAGACAGAAACCGGAGAGAAAATAAATGAAGATAAATTATTAAAATATAATCGATAACATACGGCATGTACAGTTCAGCCGATAAATGAAATCGTAAAAATTTAGCCCGGATATTGTATTTGTCAATTGATTTGTTTTCATTGTGTAAAGTAGGGAATTTGTTATAGTCCCAATTTTGGAATGTCAGAAGTAAAATGGGTGCATCTTTGTTTCGTTTCTGTTTATTTTAGTTTATTTGCCATAATCGTTAGAGTGTTTGCTTATAGGCCAGAAGATCAGGGTTCAATTCCTGGTCGGATCATACGGGAGACTCAAAAATGGTACTTGATGTCTTCTTACTAAATATTCAGCATTATAGAGTGAAGTTCAAGGGCAAGAGTGGCGTCCTCCCCTACATATTGGTGTAGAAGTCAATGAAAAGCGAGCCCATTTATTTATTTTTATTTCAATTAACATTTTTCTCAGAATTTGCCATGTTTGGATGCATTCGTATTAACCACCTGATGACTTATTGACCATAAAAATTGACCTCTAATTATGAAGTCAAAAAGGTCAAGAAGAATTCGTACTAGGTAGAATAACAATAAACATAAATAGGATGTGTAGAATTTGGTGTATTCGGACTACTGTTCTCATCTTGGGTGTTTTCATCACAACGTTTCGGTCGATGTAAGCCGCGACCTGCTTCAGGTGTACTTTGTCGTGGCCCAGTGGATATAGTACTAAGTAAAATTCAGTTCAAAGTGACAGTCATCTGAAGGTTGATGGTTCAATCCCCAGTGCGGGCGATACGAAGAATTGCGAATTACTGAAGACTTCTTTCCAGCAATGGCAGATGGAACGAGAGCATGCTACCCCCGTGCATTTAATAAAGGGTTCTGTTCAGAATTCCGTCCAGATTCCCGAGTTCGACAAAGTACACCTGAAGAAGGTCGGAGGTTACATCGGGCGAAACGTTGTGATAAGAACACCCAAGATGAGAACAGTAGTCCGAATACATAAAATTTTACAAATTATCAACCCTCATCTAAAAAATTCCGAAACATAAAAAAGGTGTATTTTATGTAATTTGAAAATTTAATTAATGCAGATCTCACGACATCTTGTTATTTGGTAAAACGAAATCGACAGTTTCCACAGGTGAAAGAATACAGTGACCCCTATTTTTGACTTTGCCTCAATAAACAGCAAACAATCTCTGTGGTTCGTACATCGTCCGATGTGTTAGCACAAGTTATTACTTTAGCATTGTTGTATCGTTTGTAACAAAAGATATCATCAAATATTACTAATGTCAGAAAAAGACGCTTGTCAATGCGATCTCAGCCTATATTTAGTATGAAAACGGTCGATTGTTACCGATTGGAAATAACAAGCAATGCGTTAGTATGAGAAAGAAAGGTTTCTTGCAATTGTATAAGGAACGGAGAGACAGATATTAGTCAAATATTAATAATGTCTCAAACAAGCCGCTCGTCCTTGCGCTCTTTATATTTAGTAAGTCCATACAGGAAAATGGAGTATCGTCTATCCTATTACAAGGATCGAAAGTGCCAACGAAGAAAAGGTCTTATAGTAAGGCAGTTTATTTCGAAATTTCAAAAGGATTGTGCACTTTGTGATACAAGCATCAAATTTGGCACAAATGTACATTGATATATGGCGAACGTTTTCAGATATTGAGCCATTTGGAATTCTCTCTTCATGTCCGCCATATTAGAATTCAAAATGGCCGCTATTTGAAATCTACATTTTCGATTATCTTTCGGTCTAATGCTGCTATTGACTCGATTTTGGTGTCTAAATGTATGTTTAGGGGGGGGGGGGCAAATAATATAATTGTAACAATCTGCATCGTATATTTTGTACAAATAAAGCGCCATATTGGATTTCAAAATGTCCGTTGTTTTAAACCTACATTTTCGATTATCTTTGGGTCTAATGCTGCTATTGACTCGATTCTGGTGCCCAAATGTATGTTTTGAGAGGAAAGGAATTCGATGGTAACAATCTGCATTTTGTATCTTTATAAGTTAGCCAACATATTCGATTTAAAAATGGTTGCCACTTGAATTCTACATGTGCGATTACCTCTGGGTCAAATATTTCTATAGTACAGTACAAATAAAAAAATCCATTTTTCAAAATGACATACTCCACTTAATTCATGAGAGATGAATCTTCATCATCAGGTATTTTTGAAAAGACAACAGTTTACTCAAAGTCTGTGAAGTAAAAAATTGTTTTGACACGTTTGAGTTATTGATTAGATTCTGTGTAGTTCTAGGTTTGATATAGCACCTTTCATAAGAGATTTGGTTGATTTCTTCAATCAATATCACAAAATTATCAATTCGGGGTTACGTCTCAATATCCACAAAAATACAGGACAATGGAGTATAGGATATTCCATTGCAACAAGGACTGAAAGTGCCAACGAGGAAAAAGTCTAATATTTTCCATGAATATTTAATAATGCTTTCATGTACAATTTACGTTTTAAGAGCTTCGTTGTGAGTAATATTGAGATTCCCATTTTCAGCCTATTTTTTGTAATCAATAAGAAATAAGTTGTGCTTTTATGCATAATTGAACTTTTAAAAATTCTAAAACATATATATAATTAAATTGTTTTGTTGTTAGCAAAAGTATTTTGGCATTATTGTTCTCTCCCTTGTCTTACGACGAAACCTCTTTCTTTACCTTGACGGCGGTTGATTTTCGACTCTACCCAACGTAGATTATTTTCACGAAAACCAGGCAGAATGATTTACCTTGCAAACTAGAAGGCTACACAAAAATACGTTCTGTAGCAGTCTGTTCCAGGAATTTAGGGAATGCTTTTGGTCCCCACGCCAGTTGTTTACGGCAGTTCGGCCGTGGTGGGGGTACCTCTCTAGGGGCTTACCCACGACAAGTTTTTCTCTATATCCTCCCAATTCGATCTCTGCTACGTAAGCACTCTTTCACCCTTCGTTTAAAAGCGCCGTTTTAATATCTGACTTTGCACTCCGGGTGCCTTCTTCTTCGGGCCTTGTGCACCTGACTCTTTTTAAAAGTTACCGAGTCGTTTTCTTACGACATCATACTCCGAAATAAACTCGTCGACCTCACACTCGTTCAAAGGTCACCGATTCATTTCTGTTGTTCTTTTAGCCTAATTGACAATCTATCTAGTCTTCGTCTTTTCTTCATTATTGCTGGGTCATACCCTTAGCCCCCCCCCCGTGAGTCTTATGCGTTATTACTCAACACGTCTGCATCATCATTTCACATATGCATATATTTATCATTATTTTACACATGTAGATATGTTGCTTATTATGATTTGTGTGTTTGTTTCTTTGTAAATAGTTTCCTTTTACACACCTCTATACATTCTCCCATATGTTAATGCCAACTATTTATCTTAAATTGCTGTTAAATTGCGTAATAAAATATTCAGAAATACAATTCGTGAAGTTTGTCAGTTTTTCACGAAAACTAAGGATTCACAGTAAAAATGAAAGATCGACGCGTCGGAAACTATCTATCTAGTTTTAAGATATCTAACGACTAGGAATCACAGCTTAGAAAGAAAAATTGCCCCATAAAACTGAGAACAAAGGACATAACGAAAGTCGTACACTAATCAATTTCATAGGAAATAGATTTCAAGTTAAACTTGCTACATAAATGACTTTAAGTGAAAGTTGGACAAACACTGGCTTCACAGAAAATAATCGGTCAGACCTGCGCACGAATTAGGCTAGTGGACAAAAGGGAAAGGAAAAGAATTGGGAGTTACAGACACGAGCCCTTTTCCGAAATATATGTAATGTTATAAATATTTTTACGTATTGGTTGAAAGCGATTTACTCTTATCATTCGTCTTGGATAGGAGGAAGGGAACATTACGGACGTTTTTATTTCGCATATTTTTTTATTTCGCTTATGGACATTATCTCGAGAAGATTAGAATATGGCCGTGGGTTGTTCTTGAACAAAGGATGTTAACTTATTTGGGGTCCCACGACCAAATGTTGTGGGAGATATGCATTCCTACTGTTCGATGTTGCTCGACCACGTGTGGATAAAATTAACAGAATGAAACAAACAAAGGGAAGAAAGAAAACATTATTATAATATCTGAAATTATATGAGAAAGAAAACGAAGGAATAATAAAGCTTACACACAAGAATGGTATTTTGTAAAATAAATAATTAGAGTAAAACATTTATATTAAAACAAAACAATTTATTTAACTAAGACATTTTGTAGAGCTATCAGTTACAGAGTTCGTTTTTAAGGAGTGAACAGTTCCGTTTGTACGAACGTGTACGAGTGAAATGTTCGGTTTGTACGAATGTGTATATGCGAGCATGATTGATGTATTTTTGTAACAATTGTAATGTGTGTGTGTTTGAAAGAATAGTTATTCATGGTAGGAATTAAAAGAGATTACCTACGTTTTTTACTTTTGCCTCCCCCACCTCCTAGGTCGAGCTGGGGGACGACGACGATATCTTGCGTGTGCGGTCGGCCGAAAGCAGAAGACAAAAAAAGAAAGTGAAAAGCGAGTGTATGACTTGTTTTAGAGGGAGTAACATCACGCGTGGGCAAGCTGACCTGTTGAGCCCTGATTGGCCGGAATCCTCGGCCAACGTGCTTTCACGAGATCACCCCTTCTTCTCTACCTCAGAGACGAAGAAAGGCTGAGTAAACAAAGGGAAGGAGTCGCAACAAATATCCCCTGGCCGGTAGTGGCGTCTGCTACAGTAATTATCCCAGAATTAACAATACAGTTATTCTTCCAAGTCTTATACGGAAATAGACAGGATGAATTCATGAATCAAATAAATGCTTTGGATTAAAGTTTCCAAAAGAAATTGTCAATATTACGCATCGGCAAACTCAAGAATGTAAACGATCGAGTGGCAAGTGCTGTTGATGGTATTGAAAAAAAATTACCACCGACTTTTAAACCTGGTTGATGAAGACCTGAATACTAAGGTGGAATTCGACTCGCACGGTTAGTACGCCGGCCTATGAGTCGAGTTGTCATTATTAGCACAATGACTCGGCCCTCTGTAAAAACGCCAAGCTCAGCTTCAAAATCCTACCGGTTTTTCTTGATATCCCGGGATTCCCCCTGTATCGGTCTATCTTGTATGTTTCCTTTCCATCACCCGTGCTATCGTGCTAGTTCCTGAGCCATGCTGAAGGCTATGACTATAAATACTGCTTTAATCAAGGCAAAATTCTAATTCCTAAGGCAGAAGAATTTTCAGGCCGATGCGCGTATTAAGAGAATTTGGATGCAGTGTGAGCAACTTGAGGATAAAGATAGAAACTCCGGCAGCAGCGTAACACAAGCCTGATAACGTTTAGAATAAGCTGAACATAGATCATGCAAGAACTGAAGCTTTTGCTTGATAAGAGATGCTGGCAAAAATGTCACCAGACATAGAACTTCAATTCTCCAGCATGGCAGTTGTCGCTTGTTTTTTTTACATGAGTCAAAATAAACCGTCAGAACTACCGGAACAACAAATCGAGTCGAGCGTCTCTGTTCTTGAGAGTTCAAAATATTACTCTGCTATTGAATGGGCATCAATCAATATAACTACACTTGTACAATCATATGCGGAGTCAATGGATCTTACTTTGCTATTAAAGAGCCAGCAATCAATATAACTACAATGGATCTTAGCAGAATGCCATTTCTTGATCTTAATTTCAAGGAGAAACACCTTACAGAGGAAATTGTAACTCGATGTGATGGGTAGAAATCACAACTCCCAGAAGTTACGCCAATCAAGATATTAAGACTCTACAAACCAAAGGACTATAAAAAAGAAGTTACGCCAATCAAGATATTAAGACTCTACAAACCAAAGGACTATAAAAAAGAAGTTACGCCAATCAAGATATTAAGACTCTACAAACCAAAGGACTATAAAAAGAAGTTACGCCAATCAAGATATTAAGATTCTACAAACCAAAAGACTATAAAAAAAGATTAAACAACTCAACCAAACTTTATATTATTTTTCTATTTTTTTTTGGTATTTTCTTTTTCTTTCGATCCATTTCTTTTTCTTTCGCTTCTTATTTTTAATGCAAGTTCTTGCGTTTGTCCCTTCTTTCTTTCTTCCTTTTTTGTGTCTCTATTTTCTTTCTTCTTTTCCGTTTCCATGTGATTTTCTTGCGTTTGTTGTTCATCACTGTGTTCCCGGTTGTCTCTATTTTCTTTTCGGCTTCTTATGTTCAATCCTGATCAAGCGACACAATTTGGAACTGGAATTCTCTAGCGACCCAAAAAGGAAGAAAATGGTCAGTCAAAAAGTTGGGAAAAACGGGCTATGGACAAATACGAAAAAGCGCCCGAGATTATGCATCATAATGCATTTCGGTTTCTTGGTAAACAATTTTAATATTTTGTTAATGATTGAATTACTTCTATATTTATTCCATACTTACCTAATTTACCTACCTTGCTCAAATTACCTAATTTTCTGGGCACAAAAACGCACACACCCTTTCTACTACTAACTCTAAGTCCGGGTGGAAATACGAAAAATAAATTAAATTTTTTTTTAACAAATGTCGGAAAAGGTGCGTGCGACGTGGGTTGAACGAGGCTGTTGGTAGTCAATTTATTGAACATTAAAGTTGCTTTTTGTGTTGTTTATTTTAAATAAATCGTTCTATTTTATTAATTATCTTTTGCGGAGGGAAAACAATTACTTTAGAATGCAGATTATGGGGCATTCTAATTTTTAGGCCAGTTAACCAATTCCTTTTACGCTTGGAGATACATTCTATGGGTTTTCTTTGTGGGTGAGGGTATTCTACTTTTTAAGCATGTGGTTTTGCGAATTTGCCGACTTAGGGTAAATAGGATAGCATTTTGGGTAGGAAACGAAATCTCCAGATTTTAAAGACTAAACCCATAAATTGGCAACACTGACCCTCGGTGCAAGTCATTGCCCCTCCTCCTTCTGGTCGGACTACTAACATCACCGCCGTCCCCAACCTTGAGGCAACAGGGCAGGCAAAGTCGACACACAACACTGATGGCACAGTAACACAATCGGTTTATGTTAAAAGTTTTTTTGCTCAGCCTCCATATAAGTTCTATTTTATATTTTCTTCGTATAAAATATTTTTTTCACAACAAATTTCAGGGAGTGCCAAAGAAGGAAAAAGAGAGAAGTGTCGTCTCGTGCCACAGAAGTAAAACAGAACGGGCGGAGGGAGGTCACGTGTTCATATAATTATGCTAGCCATCCAAGATTTGCCTAAAAGAAGGCGACTGATTGGTGAAGCCAAAAAGGAAGTAGTTTGCCTGAACCAATCAGCAGGCAGTTAAGAAGTCATTGATATTTAAACAATATGGCTGCTCGTCGGAAACTGCTACAACTGCACCGTTACCTTAGAACGTAAAAATGCAAAATAAACTCTTACTTTATAGTAGCAAAAACAAATGCAAATGCAGTCTTTAATTCGGAAATATGAGAAAAGCTAGAATTAAAAACAGAATAGACAACTGATGTAAAACCAGTCGTAATTTCTCACAGGAATCTTCCATTTTTGGTATGAAACAAAAATTAAAGAATTATGAAAAAAATTACAGAAATAAGAATGATGCAGCTGATCCACGAACCGTCAGATTTGGTAAATTCCCCTGTAGAAGTGGATAATAAACATGGCAGATTGAGACTACGTTAAGACCCCAGAGATCTGAACAAATGATAAAAAGGAGCATTTTAAGCTACCTGAGGACATTTTGCAGAAATGAACATCTCAAAATACTTCACAAAATGATACGCAACCAACGGATATTAGCCTAAACCTGTTTAGGCAGAAATGAACATCCCAAAATACTTTTTTAAATTATATGCATCAAACGGATATTGGCCTAAACCTGTTTAGGCAGAAAGTAAAAAATGATATGCATCAAACGGATATTGGCCTAAACCTGTTTAGGCAGAAATGAACATCCCAAAATACTTTAAAAAATGATATGCATCAAACGGATATTGGCCTAAACCTGTTTAGGCAGAAAGTAAAAAATGATATGCATCAAACGGATATTGGCCTAAACACTGGTTACTCTGTACATTGTCATTTTAATGTCTAGTCTATTAATGTCCTTTTGTGGCCAATCAATAATTCCAAAGCTGTATGTTATCATTGGCATAGATAATTGGTTAATGGCAGTTTCTTTGTTTTTGTTTGTAAGCTGTTTTGCAAATATTTCTAACACGCATATATATTTTCTGCCAATTTTTTCTCTTATCTTGGCATATTGAATTCAATCGTTTTCTTCTATGCCAAGGTATTTGTATTTTTCTGGTTCTTCAAGGTCTTTGATGTATTTTCTATCAGGCTTTATGTTTTCCGTTTGGATCTTCTTCCCGACTCTCAAGGAGCACAAGGCACATTTGTCCAGGCGAAATTTCATGCCAATATATTTGGAGAAAGTATGGACAGCCTGCACAAGTCAACTTTCTCTCCAGTATGTATGCGCATATGTAGCAACATTTGTTGTTTTCTTGTAAACGAAGAGCCACATACTTCACAAGAATATGGTTTCTCTCCAGTATGTGTTCGCATATGCCTCAACATATGTGGTTTTTGTGTAAACGACAAGCCACATACTTCACTAGAATATGGTTTCTCTCCAGTATGTGTTCGCATATGTTGCAACATATGTTGTTTCCTTGTAAAAGAAGAGTCATATATTTCACAAGAATATGGTTTCTCCCCCGTATGTGTTCGCATATGACGCAACTTACCTTGTTTGAACGTAAACGAAGAGCCACATACCTCACAAGAATATGGTTTCTGCCCTGTATGTCTTTCTTTATGATCAGAAAGATTTTGTTTCCTTGTAAAAGAGGAACCACATATGTCACAAGAATATGGTTTCTCGCCAGTATGTGTTCGAATATGTGTCACAATATTTGGTTTCCCTGGAAAAGACACGCCACATATTTCACAAGAATATGGTTTCTCTCCAGTATGTGTTCGCATATGATACAACAGAACTTGTTTTACTGCAAATTGAGAGCCACATACTTCACAAGAATATGGTTTCTCTCCCGTATGTGTTCGTTTATGATGCAAAAGAACTTGTTTACTTGTAAAAGAAGAGCCACATACTTCACAAGAATATGGTTTCTCTCCAGTATGTGTTCGCATATGCGTCAACAAATTTTGTTTTTGTGTAAACGAAGAGCCACATACTTCACAAGAATATGGTTTCTCGCCAGTATGTGTTCGCATATGTTGCAACCTATGTTGTTTTCTTGTAAAACAAGAACCACATATTTCACAAAAATATGGTTTATCTCCAGTATGGGTTCGCATATGACGCAACATAACTTGTTTACTCATAAACGAAGAGCCACATTCTTCACAAGAATATGGTTTCTCTCCCATATGTCTTGCTATATGATCAAACAGATATTGTTTCCTTGTAAACGAAGAGCCACATATTTCACAAGAATATGGTTTCTCTCCAGTATGTGTTCGCATATGTGTCAGCATACTTTGTTTCCCTGTAAAAGAAAAGCCACATATTTCACAAGCATATGGTTTCTCTCCACTATGTGTACGCATATGATACAACAGAGCTTGTTTCATTGTAAATGAAGACTCACATATTTCACAAGAATATGGTTTCTCTCCAGTATGTGTTCGCATATGATTCAACAGAACTTGTTTACTTGTAAACGAAGAGCCACATATTTCACAAGAATATGGTTTCTCTCCAGTATGTGTTTGCATATGCGTCAACATATTTTGTTTTTGTGTAAACGAAGAGCCACATAATTCACAAGAATATGGTTTCTCGCCAGTATGTTTTCGCATATGTTGCAACAGATGTTGTTTCCGTATAAAAGAAGAGTGACATATTTCACAAGAATGTGGTTTCTCTCCAGTATATGTTCGCATATGTTGTAACATATTTTGTTTTTGTGTAAACGAAGAACCAGATATTTCACAAGAGTTTGGTTGCTTTTTAGCATCAAATTTCACGTTCGTTTCTGAAGTACAAATATTAAATAAATTTTGATCACAATTTTTGTCTGTGTATTTTTCCATATTCTGCTACTGCTGCAAGAATTTTAAAAAATTACTAAATATTTGTTTTTATTTGTTCTTACAGTAAAATATCCCTAAAACACTTTTTGGAAATATATAATTTTTTCACTTGAATTGTATATATATATCAAAAGTAATTTGCTGTCCTTGTGTAAGCTTCTAATTTTAGGATATTTCATTTATGGATTAAAATATGATTACGAATGATTCTCTACTCATGCAGGTCATAAACTGATAGATTTCTCTTGCGTTTCAGGCCCCCAAAATCTAAAAATCCTATCTTTATATTTAAACAATACTTAAATGCCACAATGAAAAAGATTTTTAAAGTCAAACATAAGTCAACTTAAAATGGATGATTTTACAAATCTGATCATTTGCTCAGTCTGTAATCAGGTTCTAATTTCAGTTTTAAAAATCACGATTCTTATTTCATGTTTCTACTATAGTAGGTGTCCGAAACTTTTCAATTATTAAAGAGTATATGAGTGTCTTTGTATTTTGTACACTACTCAGTACATGTTCTTCTAAATAAGATTGAGAGGAAAGGAAATATATATGAGATTGACAACAAAATATTTTAAAGAGTATATGAGTGCCTTTGTATTTTGTACCCTACTCAGTACATGTTCTTCTAAATAAGACTGAGAGGAAAGGAAATATATATGAGATTGACAACGAAATATTTTCCAATATAGTTTCACAAAATTTGACGTGATGGGAAAGATTTACTCAATTCACAAGAATATTACTTCTCTCAGACTTTGAAGAAAGTCCGAAATATTCTTTCATGTCAACAGGGAATGAGGATTCATTAAAATCCAATAATGGATGTGTTTTCATTTCTTTTGATTGCTGGAGATTCTGGAAATATAAAATAAATTTTGAAAAATAACATTTAAAGAAATAGAAATTCTGGAAAAATGAAATAAATGTTTAAAGATAACATTTAAAGAAATAGAGATTCTGGAAATATAAAATAAATTTTGAAAAATAACATTTGTAGCAATGGAGATTTTGGAAATACAAAATAAATTTTGAAAAATAACATTTATAGAAATGGAGATTCTGGAAATAAAAATAAATTTTGAAAAATAACATTTAAAGAAATGGAGATTCTGGAAATATAAAATAAATTTTGAAAAATAACATTTATAGAAATGGAGATTCTGGAAAAATAAAATAAATTTTGAAAAATAACATTTATAGAAATGGAGATTCTGGAAATATAAAATAAATTTTAAAGATAACATTTATAGAAATGGAGATTTTGGAAATACAAAATAAATTTTGAAAAATAACATTTATAGAAATGGAGATTCTGGAAAAATAAAATAAATTTTGAAAAATAACATTTAAAGAAATGGAGATTCTGGAAATAAAAATAAATTTTAAAGATAACATTTATAGAAATGGAGATTCTGGAAATACAAAATAAATTTTGAAAAATAACATTTATAGAAATAGAGATTCTGGAAAAATAAAATAAATTTTGAAAAATAACATTTAAAGAAATAGAAATTCTGGAAAAATGAAATAAATGTTTAAAGATAACATTTAAAGAAATAGAGATTCTGGAAATATAAAATAAATTTTGAAAAATAACATTTGTAGCAATGGAGATTTTGGAAATACAAAATAAATTTTGAAAAATAACATTTATAGAAATGGAGATTCTGGAAATAAAAATAAATTTTGAAAAATAACATTTATAGAAATGGAGATTCTGGAAATATAAAATAAATTTTGAAAAATAACATTTATAGAAATGGAGATTCTGGAAAAATAAAATAAATTTTGAAAAATAACATTTATAGAAATGGAGATTCTGGAAATATAAAATAAATTTTAAAGATAACATTTATAGAAATGGAGATTTTGGAAATACAAAATAAATTTTGAAAAATAACATTTATAGAAATGGAGATTCTGGAAAAATAAAATAAATTTTGAAAAATAACATTTAAAGAAATGGAGATTCTGGAAATAAAAATAAATTTTAAAGATAACATTTATAGAAATGGAGATTCTGGAAATACAAAATAAATTTTGAAAAATAACATTTATAGAAATAGAGATTCTGGAAAAATAAAATAAATTTTGAAAAATAACATTTAAAGAAATAGAAATTCTGGAAAAATGAAATAAATGTTTAAAGATAACATTTAAAGAAATAGAGATTATGGAAATATAAAATAAATTTTGAAAAATAACATTTGTAGCAATGGAGATTTTGGAAATACAAAATAAATTTTGAAAAATAACATTTATAGAAATGGAGATTCTGGAAATAAAAATAAATTTTGAAAAATAACATTTATAGAAATGGAGATTCTGGAAATATAAAATAAATTTTAAAGATAACATTTATAGAAATGGAGATTCTGGAAATAAAAATAAATTTTGAAAAATAACATTTATAGAAATGGAGATTCTGGAAATATAAAATAAATTTTGAAAAATAACATTTATAGAAATGGAGATTCTGGAAATACAAAATAAATTTTGAAAAATAACATTTATAGAAATAGAGATTCTGGAAAAATAAAATAAATTTTGAAAAATAACATTTAAAGAAATAGAAATTCTGGAAAAATGAAATAAATGTTTAAAGATAACATTTAAAGAAATAGAGATTCTGGAAATATAAAATAAATTTTGAAAAATAACATTTGTAGCAATGGAGATTTTGGAAATACAAAATAAATTTTGAAAAATAACATTTAAAGAAATGGAGATTCTGGAAATAAAAATAAATTTTAAAGATAACATTTATAGAAATGGAGATTCTGGAAATATAAAATAAATTTTTAAAGATAACACTTATAGCAATGGAGATTCTGGAAATACAAAATAAATTTTGAAAAATAACATTTATAGAAATAGAGATTCTGGAAAAATAAAATAAATTTTGAAAAATAACATTTACAGAAATGGAGATTCTGGAAATAAAAATAAATTTTAAAGATAACATTTATAGAAATGGAGATTCTGGAAATACAAAATAAATTTTGAAAAATAATATTTAAAGATCTTATATTAATTTTTATTCATGTTGGTACGATTTATTTGAATTGGAATCCGGAATCAGAACTTTTCTGGTTATCAGAATAAGAAAAATGTGGGTTTAATTTCCAGTTTAAAAAACAATTCATTTAATTTTTTTCTTGCTTGAGAGTAAAGACGAAACAAACATGCTATATTTATTTATTAAAAGATGA
Organism: Sepiola atlantica; assembly: GCA_963556195.1. Taxonomy (NCBI): domain Eukaryota; kingdom Metazoa; phylum Mollusca; class Cephalopoda; order Sepiida; family Sepiolidae; genus Sepiola; species Sepiola atlantica. The sequence goes on from CAUVYP010001289.1 coordinate 431,289, forward strand.
TTTATTTAAAACATAAGACTAATGGCCACGGAATCAGAAAAAAATGAGCCTTAATTTTTACTACACATCTATTTGATACCTATTAGAGAGTTCACAGTTGAAGATTAAAAGATTTATAACACTCAGGACGAATATTTTTTTAATATTTTGCAGTGTTGCCCTGACGTTAGTTGTTGTCTGGTCACTGTGTATATATCCTTTGAAATAATTAATGTATTATTATATGTTTTTTATATTTTGCAGTGCTGCCCTGACGTTAGTAGTTGTCTGGTCACTGTGTATATATCCTCTGAAATAATTAATGTATTATATTATTTTATATTTTGCAGTGCTGCCCTGACGTTAGTAGTTGTCTGGTCACTGTGTATATATCCTCTGAAATAATTAATGTATTATTATATTTTTTTCATATTTTGCAGTGCTGCCCTGACGTTAGTAATTGTCTGGTCATTGTGTATATATCCTCTGAAATAATTAATGTATTATTATATTTTTCTCGGTTTTGGCACAAGTGAAAAAATATAGATAAAAATTTCACAATGAATTTATCAAAACTTTGGATACAATACATAAAAGAAAAAAATAGAAGTTTGTTAATTAAAAAGAAATCATACCTACATTTAAAACTTTGGATACAATACATAAAAAGAAAAAAATAGAAGTTTGTTAATTAAAAAGAAATCATACCTACATTTAAAACTTTGGATACAATACATAAAAGAAAAAAATAGAAGTTTGTTAATTAAAAAAGAAATCATACCTACATTTAAAACTTTGGATACAATACATAAAAGAAAAAAATAGAAGTTTGTTAATTAAAAAAGAAATCATACCTACATTTAAAACTTTGGATACAATACATAAAAAGAAAAAAATAGAAGTTTGTTAATTAAAAAGAAATCATACCTACATTTAAAACTTTGGATACAATACATAAAAAGAAAAAAATAGAAGTTTGTTAATTAAAAAGAAATCATACCTACATTTAAAACTTTGGATACAATACATAAAAGAAAAAAATAGAAGTTTGTTAATTAAAAAAGAAATCATACCTACATTTAAAACTTTGGATACAATACATAAAAGAAAAAAATAGAAGTTTGTTAATTAAAAAAGAAATCATACCTACATTTAAAACTTTGGATACAATACATAAAAAGAAAAAAATAGAAGTTTGTTAATTAAAAAAGAAATCATACCTACATTTAAAACTTTGGATACAATACATAAAAAGAAAAAAATAGAAGTTTGTTAATTAAAAAAGAAATCATACCTACATTTAAAACTTTGGATACAATACATAAAAAGAAAAAAATAGAAGTTTGTTAATTAAAAAAGAAATCATACCTACATTTAAAACTTTGGATACAATACATAAAAGAAAAAAATAGAAGTTTGTTAATTAAAAAAGAAATCATACCTACATTTAAAACTTTGGATACAATACATAAAAGAAAAAAATAGAAGTTTGTTAATTAAAAAGAAATCATACCTACATTTAAAACTTTGGATACAATACATAAAAGAAAAAAATAGAAGTTTGTTAATTAAAAAAGAAATCATACCTACATTTAAAACTTTGGATACAATACATAAAAAGAAAAAAATAGAAGTTTGTTAATTAAAAAAGAAATCATACCTACATTTAAAACTTTGGATACAATACATAAAAGAAAAAAATAGAAGTTTGTTAATTAAAAAGAAATCATACCTACATTTAAAACTTTGGATACAATACATAAAAAGAAAAAAATAGAAGTTTGTTAATTAAAAAGAAATCATACCTACATTTAAAACTTTGGATACAATACATAAAAAGAAAAAAATAGAAGTTTGTTAATTAAAAAGAAATCATACCTACATTTAAAACTTTGGATACAATACATAAAAAGAAAAAAATAGAAGTTTGTTAATTAAAAAAGAAATCATACCTACATTTAAAACTTTGGATACAATACATAAAAAGAAAAAAATAGAAGTTTGTTAATTAAAAAGAAATCATACCTACATTTAAAACTTTGGATACAATACATAAAAAGAAAAAAATAGAAGTTTGTTAATTAAAAAGAAATCATACCTACATTTAAAACTTTGGATACAATACATAAAAAGAAAAAAATAGAAGTTTGTTAATTAAAAAAGAAATCATACCTACATTTAAAACTTTGGATACAATACATAAAAAGAAAAAAATAGAAGTTTGTTAATTAAAAAGAAATCATACCTACATTTAAAACTTTGGATACAATACATAAAAAGAAAAAAATAGAAGTTTGTTAATTAAAAAGAAATCATACCTACATTTAAAACTTTGGATACAATACATAAAAAGAAAAAAATAGAAGTTTGTTAATTAAAAAGAAATCATACCTACATTTAAAACTTTGGATACAATACATAAAAAGAAAAAAATAGAAGTTTGTTAATTAAAAAGAAATCATACCTACATTTAAAACTTTGGATACAATACATAAAAAGAAAAAAATAGAAGTTTGTTAATTAAAAAAGAAATCATACCTACATTTAAAACTTTGGATACAATACATAAAAAGAAAAAAATAGAAGTTTGTTAATTAAAAAGAAATCATACCTACATTTAAAACTTTGGATACAATACATAAAAAGAAAAAAATAGAAGTTTGTTAATTAAAAAGAAATCATACCTACATTTAAAACTTTGGATACAATACATAAAAAGAAAAAAATAGAAGTTTGTTAATTAAAAAAGAAATCATACCTACATTTAAAACTTTGGATACAATACATAAAAAGAAAAAAATAGAAGTTTGTTAATTAAAAAGAAATCATACCTACATTTAAAACTTTGGATACAATACATAAAAAGAAAAAAATAGAAGTTTGTTAATTAAAAAGAAATCATACCTACATTTAAAACTTTGGATACAATACATAAAAAGAAAAAAATAGAAGTTTGTTAATTAAAAAAGAAATCATACCTACATTTAAAACTTTGGATACAATACATAAAAAGAAAAAAATAGAAGTTTGTTAATTAAAAAGAAATCATACCTACATTTAAAACTTTGGATACAATACATAAAAGAAAAAAATAGAAGTTTGTTAATTAAAAAAGAAATCATACCTACATTTAAAACTTTGGATACAATACATAAAAGAAAAAAATAGAAGTTTGTTAATTAAAAAAGAAATCATACCTACATTTAAAACTTTGGATACAATACATAAAAAGAAAAAAATAGAAGTTTGTTAATTAAAAAGAAATCATACCTACATTTAAAACTTTGGATACAATACATAAAAGAAAAAAATAGAAGTTTGTTAATTAAAAAAGAAATCATACCTACATTTAAAACTTTGGATACAATACATAAAAAGAAAAAAATAGAAGTTTGTTAATTAAAAAGAAATCATACCTACATTTAAAACTTTGGATACAATACATAAAAGAAAAAAATAGAAGTTTGTTAATTAAAAAAGAAATCATACCTACATTTAAAACTTTGGATACAATACATAAAAGAAAAAAATAGAAGTTTGTTAATTAAAAAGAAATCATACCTACATTTAAAACTTTGGATACAATACATAAAAGAAAAAAATAGAAGTTTGTTAATTAAAAAAGAAATCATACCTACATTTAAAACTTTGGATACAATACATAAAAGAAAAAAATAGAAGTTTGTTAATTAAAAAGAAATCATACCTACATTTAAAACTTTGGATACAATACATAAAAGAAAAAAATAGAAGTTTGTTAATTAAAAAAGAAATCATACCTACATTTAAAACTTTGGATACAATACATAAAAGAAAAAAATAGAAGTTTGTTAATTAAAAAGAAATCATACCTACATTTAAAACTTTGGATACAATACATAAAAAGAAAAAAATAGAAGTTTGTTAATTAAAAAAGAAATCATACCTACATTTAAAACTTTGGATACAATACATAAAAGAAAAAAATAGAAGTTTGTTAATTAAAAAGAAATCATACCTACATTTAAAACTTTGGATACAATACATAAAAAGAAAAAAATAGAAGTTTGTTAATTAAAAAAGAAATCATACCTACATTTAAAACTTTGGATACAATACATAAAAGAAAAAAATAGAAGTTTGTTAATTAAAAAGAAATCATACCTACATTTAAAACTTTGGATACAATACATAAAAAGAAAAAAATAGAAGTTTGTTAATTAAAAAAGAAATCATACCTACATTTAAAACTTTGGATACAATACATAAAAAGAAAAAAATAGAAGTTTGTTAATTAAAAAAGAAATCATACCTACATTTAAAACTTTGGATACAATACATAAAAGAAAAAAATAGAAGTTTGTTAATTAAAAAAGAAATCATACCTACATTTAAAACTTTGGATACAATACATAAAAAGAAAAAAATAGAAGTTTGTTAATTAAAAAGAAATCATACCTACATTTAAAACTTTGGATACAATACATAAAAAGAAAAAAATAGAAGTTTGTTAATTAAAAAAGAAATCATACCTACATTTAAAACTTTGGATACAATACATAAAAGAAAAAAATAGAAGTTTGTTAATTAAAAAAGAAATCATACCTACATTTAAAACTTTGGATACAATACATAAAAAGAAAAAAATAGAAGTTTGTTAATTAAAAAGAAATCATACCTACATTTAAAACTTTGGATACAATACATAAAAAGAAAAAAATAGAAGTTTGTTAATTAAAAAAGAAATCATACCTACATTTAAAACTTTGGATACAATACATAAAAGAAAAAAATAGAAGTTTGTTAATTAAAAAGAAATCATACCTACATTTAAAACTTTGGATACAATACATAAAAAGAAAAAAATAGAAGTTTGTTAATTAAAAAAGAAATCATACCTACATTTAAAACTTTGGATACAATACATAAAAGAAAAAAATAGAAGTTTGTTAATTAAAAAAGAAATCATACCTACATTTAAAACTTTGGATACAATACATAAAAAGAAAAAAATAGAAGTTTGTTAATTAAAAAGAAATCATACCTACATTTAAAACTTTGGATACAATACATAAAAGAAAAAAATAGAAGTTTGTTAATTAAAAAAGAAATCATACCTACATTTAAAACTTTGGATACAATACATAAAAAGAAAAAAATAGAAGTTTGTTAATTAAAAAGAAATCATACCTACATTTAAAACTTTGGATACAATACATAAAAAGAAAAAAATAGAAGTTTGTTAATTAAAAAAGAAATCATACCTACATTTAAAACTTTGGATACAATACATAAAAAGAAAAAAATAGAAGTTTGTTAATTAAAAAGAAATCATACCTACATTTAAAACTTTGGATACAATACATAAAAGAAAAAAATAGAAGTTTGTTAATTAAAAAAGAAATCATACCTACATTTAAAACTTTGGATACAATACATAAAAGAAAAAAATAGAAGTTTGTTAATTAAAAAGAAATCATACCTACATTTAAAACTTTGGATACAATACATAAAAGAAAAAAATAGAAGTTTGTTAATTAAAAAGAAATCATACCTACATTTAAAACTTTGGATACAATACATAAAAGAAAAAAATAGAAGTTTGTTAATTAAAAAGAAATCATACCTACATTTAAAACTTTGGATACAATACATAAAAGAAAAAAATAGAAGTTTGTTAATTAAAAAAGAAATCATACCTACATTTAAAACTTTGGATACAATACATAAAAAGAAAAAAATAGAAGTTTGTTAATTAAAAAGAAATCATACCTACATTTAAAACTTTGGATACAATACATAAAAAGAAAAAAATAGAAGTTTGTTAATTAAAAAAGAAATCATACCTACATTTAAAACTTTGGATACAATACATAAAAGAAAAAAATAGAAGTTTGTTAATTAAAAAGAAATCATACCTACATTTAAAACTTTGGATACAATACATAAAAAGAAAAAAATAGAAGTTTGTTAATTAAAAAGAAATCATACCTACATTTAAAACTTTGGATACAATACATAAAAAGAAAAAAATAGAAGTTTGTTAATTAAAAAAGAAATCATACCTACATTTAAAACTTTGGATACAATACATAAAAGAAAAAAATAGAAGTTTGTTAATTAAAAAGAAATCATACCTACATTTAAAACTTTGGATACAATACATAAAAAGAAAAAAATAGAAGTTTGTTAATTAAAAAAGAAATCATACCTACATTTAAAACTTTGGATACAATACATAAAAGAAAAAAATAGAAGTTTGTTAATTAAAAAAGAAATCATACCTACATTTAAAACTTTGGATACAATACATAAAAAGAAAAAAATAGAAGTTTGTTAATTAAAAAGAAATCATACCTACATTTAAAACTTTGGATACAATACATAAAAGAAAAAAATAGAAGTTTGTTAATTAAAAAAGAAATCATACCTACATTTAAAACTTTGGATACAATACATAAAAAGAAAAAAATAGAAGTTTGTTAATTAAAAAGAAATCATACCTACATTTAAAACTTTGGATACAATACATAAAAAGAAAAAAATAGAAGTTTGTTAATTAAAAAAGAAATCATACCTACATTTAAAACTTTGGATACAATACATAAAAAGAAAAAAATAGAAGTTTGTTAATTAAAAAGAAATCATACCTACATTTAAAACTTTGGATACAATACATAAAAGAAAAAAATAGAAGTTTGTTAATTAAAAAAGAAATCATACCTACATTTAAAACTTTGGATACAATACATAAAAGAAAAAAATAGAAGTTTGTTAATTAAAAAGAAATCATACCTACATTTAAAACTTTGGATACAATACATAAAAGAAAAAAATAGAAGTTTGTTAATTAAAAAAGAAATCATACCTACATTTAAAACTTTGGATACAATACATAAAAGAAAAAAATAGAAGTTTGTTAATTAAAAAGAAATCATACCTACATTTAAAACTTTGGATACAATACATAAAAGAAAAAAATAGAAGTTTGTTAATTAAAAAAGAAATCATACCTACATTTAAAACTTTGGATACAATACATAAAAGAAAAAAATAGAAGTTTGTTAATTAAAAAGAAATCATACCTACATTTAAAACTTTGGATACAATACATAAAAAGAAAAAAATAGAAGTTTGTTAATTAAAAAAGAAATCATACCTACATTTAAAACTTTGGATACAATACATAAAAGAAAAAAATAGAAGTTTGTTAATTAAAAAGAAATCATACCTACATTTAAAACTTTGGATACAATACATAAAAAGAAAAAAATAGAAGTTTGTTAATTAAAAAAGAAATCATACCTACATTTAAAACTTTGGATACAATACATAAAAGAAAAAAATAGAAGTTTGTTAATTAAAAAGAAATCATACCTACATTTAAAACTTTGGATACAATACATAAAAAGAAAAAAATAGAAGTTTGTTAATTAAAAAAGAAATCATACCTACATTTAAAACTTTGGATACAATACATAAAAAGAAAAAAATAGAAGTTTGTTAATTAAAAAAGAAATCATACCTACATTTAAAACTTTGGATACAATACATAAAAGAAAAAAATAGAAGTTTGTTAATTAAAAAAGAAATCATACCTACATTTAAAACTTTGGATACAATACATAAAAAGAAAAAAATAGAAGTTTGTTAATTAAAAAGAAATCATACCTACATTTAAAACTTTGGATACAATACATAAAAAGAAAAAAATAGAAGTTTGTTAATTAAAAAAGAAATCATACCTACATTTAAAACTTTGGATACAATACATAAAAGAAAAAAATAGAAGTTTGTTAATTAAAAAAGAAATCATACCTACATTTAAAACTTTGGATACAATACATAAAAAGAAAAAAATAGAAGTTTGTTAATTAAAAAGAAATCATACCTACATTTAAAACTTTGGATACAATACATAAAAAGAAAAAAATAGAAGTTTGTTAATTAAAAAAGAAATCATACCTACATTTAAAACTTTGGATACAATACATAAAAGAAAAAAATAGAAGTTTGTTAATTAAAAAGAAATCATACCTACATTTAAAACTTTGGATACAATACATAAAAAGAAAAAAATAGAAGTTTGTTAATTAAAAAAGAAATCATACCTACATTTAAAACTTTGGATACAATACATAAAAGAAAAAAATAGAAGTTTGTTAATTAAAAAAGAAATCATACCTACATTTAAAACTTTGGATACAATACATAAAAAGAAAAAAATAGAAGTTTGTTAATTAAAAAGAAATCATACCTACATTTAAAACTTTGGATACAATACATAAAAAGAAAAAAATAGAAGTTTGTTAATTAAAAAAGAAATCATACCTACATTTAAAACTTTGGATACAATACATAAAAGAAAAAAATAGAAGTTTGTTAATTAAAAAGAAATCATACCTACATTTAAAACTTTGGATACAATACATAAAAAGAAAAAAATAGAAGTTTGTTAATTAAAAAAGAAATCATACCTACATTTAAAACTTTGGATACAATACATAAAAAGAAAAAAATAGAAGTTTGTTAATTAAAAAGAAATCATACCTACATTTAAAAGTAACCCTTTCCCAAAAAATATGGTTTTACTTTTTAGGCGAGTATGTGTAAACACAATGATAAAAACAATTATTTTAGAATTTAGAGTGGGGGTTATTAGAGAATATTGATTTAACGTAAAATTATCTTCCACTTCCGAGCGCTTTAACTTTTTAAGGCAGTTCCCCAAAGTTTTTACCACTAATGCTCAATCCAACTGGCAAAGTAATGAAACCACATGAAATCGTTTTATTTTTAAGATTACTACCCGGACTTAGGGTTAGTAGTAGGAAGGAGGTGTGTTATTTATGACTTTTAACAATGACATATTTTATACTAAAGTTTGATCAGGAACATAAAATACCTAATATTTTAAACAATCAAAATTGGTTATATGTCTTTGAAACGCTGTCTAGTCTAAATGGGTGATCATTTTACGTTAAATTTCTATGCGAAACTGACTTCTTGTTGCCTTATTTATTTTTACCACTAAGCTTTTCAAGCTGATTACATATAATCGCCTAAAAATGGAGAATCAATTTTTTCTTTTTAGGTGAATTAGCATAGAATGCAGACCTCTTATTATGCCTTATTTTCATTCATAACAAAAAGTTATAATTGCGAATTGACGGAAAAAAAGAAAAGAAAAAAGCACTAATAATGCAGTATTTAGAAAGTACCGGAAAATGTTAAAAAATTATATTTAAAAAAATTAAATTTTAAAAAATAAAATTTTACAAATTACCGAAAAATGTTTAAAAATGAAATAAAACATTTTTGTCAACAAAAAAATACTAATTTATTTATGATTATAAAAAATAAAATATCAAATAATTTATTTTAATTAAATGTTTTTGTCCGTGTTTCAATTATACCTAAAAATGAGATTCTACTTGTTTTTGTAAACACCTTGAAAAAAAACAACAATTATTTAAGAAATTAGTTTTGTGGATCAGTTTCATACCTTAATTTCATACATTCTAGCGTCTAAGAGCAGTTAACCAAAAATGTTTATTTTTCTCTGGAAGGTAAATTTTGGGGGGGAAGGGAGTCTACATTTTAAAGCGATTACACATGGTTTTACAATCTTTACAGTCAGACTTAGGGTTGGTTGAAAATAAATTTTGTGAACATCACTACAAAGTTAGTGTGGCCCGGAAATGATTATTTTATGTTAAATTTGTATACGAAACTGATCTCCCACTCTAAATTCAAAATAATTTTTTCGGCCAATTTTTCAAAGTGTAAACACATAAAAAAGTATAATCTCCTTTTTGGGTGGTGGAGGATTTAGCTGATTTAATCTAAAAAAATGCGATTATTTCTATTAGTAGTATAACTATTTTTATTATATGTATCTTGTTTATTTTGACAGTCGAACAAACCAATCTAAGAATCGACCAAATCTTTATAATTAGGATAAAAATATGAACCTTCTTTGATAGAGGGAAGACATACGAGAGTAAACACAGGTCTCAACCGCTCTCCCCATGCATTATTTAGAAACCCAATCTAAACATGGGGAGGGGGCTTTGTTAACTATTCTGTTCTTACACCTTTATCTTATTTTGCATACCAATCGTCGATTCTTTTCAATTGTTGAAAAAAGTTTAACGACGAACTAATACAAAGCGGCTTTGTTTTGAAAGAAACATAATACAATTGTTTCGAAAGAAAATAATACAATTGTTTCGAAAGAAAAATACATTTTTAGTTTCTCACAATTTTCAATCGATTTCAAGGAAAACGTTTGAAAATACTTATAAAAATCGACTCTTTTATGCTTGCAAAAATATGTGCGGACATTACACAGGGTGGGGGGGGGGTACAGTAATTTGAAAATTAAAAAAGCAACCAATTACTAATTAAATATTGTGAAATTTTAAAAGAATCCGAATCAATAAATATATAAGAATCGGGAACTTAGAACAGAATCAGTAATTGTATCGGAATCACAAATTTTCATACATGTTCTTTTCAAACAAAATTATCATGTAAAATATGGAGCAGCTGTAGGCTCACTTCTTTTTTAAAACGCCTAAATAGATGTCTAAAGTTTGTGGGCCAAGGTGCAGAATTGCATTTATTATGTAAATCAAGTTATACTGCAAAGGGATTTCCAGAAGTAGGAAGTATTCAAGATAGCTGGATGGGAAAGACAACTATAGATGATGTCACATAAACGTGTATATTAATTACAAGGGGGGGGGGGCTAGCAACAAATACACACGACAATAGAGATGCATGGAAATGATATTATGATAGATTGTTTAATATCGAACGTTGATACGGATATTGAAGTATTGGCGAATATAGTTGCGTTGCAATTAATTACCTTGCTACATGCAAACAAATCGACCCTGTAATGGCAACAAAAGTTCTCAATAAAAACCGGTGATGTACAACAATCCAAGTCCGGTGTGACGCGCCTTTTCTCCCTTTGCTCTGAAGAGGTGCAAAACGATCGGTTCTTTTGTAGTTTTCTTAGTGTAGTGTCATACAATGAAATTGGGAGGAGTCCAATGAAAATTATTTACAGAATTTCTTTTTTTCCCCACGAGTTCTGGCAAATAAATTGATGACAGTATGTATTTATTTCAGGTATCTATGAATTTAGATAAACCTTGCACCGGAAATATGACTGAGTAAAAATAGCACCGATAAAAATGGCACAAGTGGATAAATAAGAAAAAATGGCACAAGGGAAAATATAGATGAAAATCTCGCAATAAGTTGATCAAAATTTTGAATAAGATACATGAAGCGAAAACGGTGATTGTGCGGTATTGTTACAAGAGAAAAGAGGTGAAAAATAAATAACTGTTACCAAATAATAGAAAATTTACTTTTCTATCGACCAGTTCGTTTTACACTTTTCGAAACTATTTGTAAATTTTGTTATTTAAAAATGTGTCATTACTTTCACTTAACCGATTTTGTAAAAAAAAAATGGCATTGAATTTTTCTTTTTTAGCTGATCGCTTATTTAAGGCTTAAAAGATACAAATGATTTAAAATACTTCACCTAATCCGACAGGAAACCACCCCCGAACTTAGGGTTAGTTGTATCATAAGAACACTTTTTGGTATGTTTTAAGCCTGAAATAAGCGATCATTATGGTTTTGAATTATTGGAACAATCTTTTAATCTTGTTGATCTCAACTAGATTCATGTATATATCTATATCTATCTCTCTCTCTCTCTCTATATATATATATATATAAGGTGAGTCTATCCAGTCTATAGAGCTTTCCTCATCTCACAATAGGTCTAATTCTCTAAAAGTAATCTTTTAGTTATGAACCTTCATATATATATATATATATATATATATATATACATCAACATGTAAAAGGTGGAAATACAAATTGTACACAATACAATATTTATTAAGTCATAAGTTTCAAATAAAATAAAATTATTTTTCCTCCCTTTTTTAAAAATCTGAGTTTACCCCAAACAAGGCAACTATTTTTATTATATGTATTGTCGGAATTTTCGTGGGTGTTAACGAAAATCCGCTCTAAACGATGGTTATGTTATCTAGGACTATTATCATAAAAAAATTATAACAAGAGATAAGGAATGGAATAATACAAGATGTTCGTAAAAGTTAAAATAAAGTTTTATTTACAAAAAAATGTAGCCTGGACTGCTTTTTTTTCCAAAGCTGGAATAAATAAATTATTCCTGGATAACATTAAAAAAAAAATAAAAATAAAAAAAATACAACATCAGTACTTCTGAACATTAAAGTTAGATACAACAAAATTCAACACAATCTAAGTTTAGGAATAAATCCTTTTAAAACATGAACTTACTATAAAGTCCGTATTCTTACAAATCAATCAAAAGTCTCTTTTTTTCTTTTCACCAAAGTACAATCGAAATAAATAAAATTAACAAACCGTGCTGAAAGACGAACATAATTTCCACGATAAAAATAACTCTTTTTTTATTTTATCAAACGTCTGTCAGAAAGTTCTTTCCTTCTTCTTTTCCTTCAATAATTTTCTTTTAGCAAATCCAACGTAATATATACGTCACAAGAACAGTACAACTTTCAAATAAACATAATACTCGCTATATTCCTCGTTTGTCTTGAATGGCAATCACGCGCGAATGTACGGATTCAACTGGCACAGTTATATCTCTCAAATCGATCTGTGTTGCAAAGACGAACAATCTCTATGATTCTTAATCTCTGATTAGAATCTTCTCGACAGCAAAGTATTTCAATTCTCGGGAGCTAAGCTCTTCAACATAGGCAATTTCGTGCATGGAGTACATCTTGTCTCGTTCAAATTCTCCATTATTTGTCTTGAATGGCAATCACGCGCGAATGTACGGATTCAACTCGCAAAGCTATATCCTTCCAATCGATCTGTGCTGCAAAGTATTTCAGTTCTCGGGAGCTAAGCTCTTCAACATAGGCAACTTCGTTCCCGGAGCTATCTTGTTCAACTTCTTCATTCCAAGTCTCTGACTTGAAACTTCCTCCCAAGGATAACATTCTCGACCGAGGGGAAAATATTTCATACACAACAGGCAACTCTGCCAAGAGATATCATATCTCTTAAATTTCTTCAAGCAGAAATTCTTCACGAATTTAACGTCCCCCATGTGCACGGAGAAACAGTTCGCAGGTCTTGATTTCCCAACGTTCAAATCTGTTCTAACTAAATTTCGCGCCGATACTTCCAGACACAACAATGCATCATTGCTAAAAATAGAAATCACGTGACACACCATGGCCTTCCCGGCATAACACCCACGCAATATCCACATGACCTTCGACCTGCACGTAGGGCCCCCTGACCCTTCAACAAAGGGAAGTAACCGTTGACTTACTTAGAAAAACATCTAGAAATTTCCACACTCTCCCGACAAAGAAAAAAATGTACAATGTTTATACATGTCTCATGTACACATCAATACCACAAATAATCATCATCCCGTTCACTCACCTTCTTGCGAGTTCGAATGGGTCTAGAATTGGAAGTCGAGGCATGATCTCCACCAGCAACATCCGGCTGGACCACATCAGGAACCTCGGAACCACAAGGCTCTTCGGGAACCTCCGAGGTTTGATGGGAATGAGTAACCGACAACTCCATCGGAAAAAGGTGTCTCAAAGAATGTTCCTGAGAGGAACCATCTGCCTTCTTAACCAGGGCAGATCTAATATGAAAATCATCACCTGGAGTCAAACCTATCACTCTACCCAAGGACCAATATGGGCGAGCTTTGGCTGGGTTCTTAACAAGAACCACATCGCCTATCGCGATGACATCACCAAAATCAGATTGGTACAGATCACCACTCAGTTCTCTCAAGCCGAGCAGGTATTCTTCATACCATAAACCCTAAATCTCTGTAAGAGAAGATCCCTTTGTTTCAACTTCTCCAAAAGGTCACTCCTAGAAGGAGGAGAATTCTCAAGAAAACATTCTTCAGAATTTATAAAAACAGTACTTTTACAATACGGGCGAATAAACGCGTTTGGAGATATAATATCCAAACCATCATCTCCAGAACATCTATAAGTTAGAGGACGTGAGTTAATAGCATTCTGTATATCAGACAACACAGAAAGAAGTTCAAAATAACCCAACTTCTGCCGCCTCACTAACTTATAAAGACAAACCTTCACCGTCTTAACAAGACGCTCCCAAACACTGCCGAACCAAGCAGAATATAAAGGTATCGTCTGGTGCTTGATGTCAAAGGTACTAAACTTCTCTTCGAACTCGTCAGACACCAGCACTTGCTTAATCAAACCGCATCCAGCAACGAATGATTTAGCATTGTCTGAGTATATATGGGAAGGCACCCCATAAATGTTAAAAAATCTCACCAATGATAATATCACTGAGTGAGTAGACATGTCACTCACTAACTCCAAATGAACCGCCCTCACATTGAAGCACGTAAAAAGCAATATATACATTTTTTGCGGTCCCCTTTCATCTTCAACCCACAAGTGACCAGTAAAGTCTATCCCGGTATGGTTGAAGGGCTTCACAAAATTAACTCTGTGCTTAGGTAAATTGGTTACCTTGGGGTATTTGAAAGATACGGCATTGTATCTTTTACACAGAGCACAGGCAGAGATAACCGACTTCACTGCCTGCCTGGATTTATGTATCCAGAAACCTGACAAACGGAGTGTGCTGAGGGTAGCTGCAATACCCAAATGCTTACATTTGAGATGACAGTCCATAACAATCAAATCAGTTATATGACTGCCTCGAGGTAACAAAATTGGATGTAAAATTTCCGGAGGGTAAAAGCTGGATTTACCAATCCTTCCCCCAGACCTTATCAAACTTTTATCATCCAGGTAAAGATCCAACTTCGTCACCAACGGAGGAATCTCACGGTTGGAGGGGTTCAACAAAAAGGACTTCTCCCTGGGAAGAAGCAAAGACTGCTCCAACCTAATCAAATAAATTTTTGCCACTTGGCCTGGTTCTTTCATGGATTTCCGCAACTTCAATACAAACTTAAACATGTAGGACAAAACTCTCATGAGTTTTCCCAAAGAAGAAAATCTCTTAAAATCCACTACCGGTGACAATTCCTGAATCACAGGAGCCACAGAGATGGCATTAGTCAGCACTAACCTCTGACTGTCAGAACTCAAACAGTTCAAATCATACACTGACCAATTAAAATTCTCACCGACCAGCCACTGCGGCCCCGACAACCAAAAGGGCAATAGAGATTTGAATTTCGCCAAAGAAATACCCCTGGTGATCAGGTCGGCAGGGTTGTCAGAAGTGTTCACATACCTGAACATCACTTCTAAACCCTGTTCACACAATTTATCCACTCCCACTCGAATATCTTTTAACCTATTTCGGACAAATATACTCTTTGTCACAACTGTCTCGGACAGAATCCAGGACAACACGACTTGTGCGTCCACCGCAACCACCATTTTCTTGACCACATCCTTTTGAAACACCTTCAAAAGATTAGGGATACATTTCATCGCCAAAAAGACGGACAACAACTCAAGTGACGGCAAAGTTATCTTTGCCAAAGGAGCCACCTTAGCCTTGGAAAATATTAATTTAGCAGCCCCATACTGGAAAATGTAAGCCGCAAAGCCAAAGGCTTGTTGTGAAGCATCACAAAAGATTATTAACGTGGCAGGCGCAGAGGAATCAACAGCACATCTGGGGATCCTCACACTATGCAGATTCATCAACTCAGGAAACAACTTGTTCCAAGTGAGCTGCAAACTCTCCGGTATCTTCTGATCCCATGACACCTGAGTTTTCCATATCTCACTGAGTATTACCCTTCCCTTGATAGTCACAGGCAAAACAAGCCCCAAAGGGTCGAATATGGAAGAGTTCTGCGATAGGATGCCCCTTTTTGTATCAGCCGGCACATCCAAGGAACCGACCGCCACATGCAAATTATCCTGCACAGGATCATACTCATAACCCAACACCCTCTCCAGAGGAGAATCATGGGTGACAAAACTTTTGTCAGCTTTCATTCGAGTGGTCAAAACATCACTATTGGAATTACAGGACCTTAATGAAAAATTACCATCCTGCATGATACTCATTGCATTCAGGTATAGGTCCAACAAAGTTTTCTGTGAATTGTGAGTTTTTATAAGATTATCCACATAAAAATTTTCCATAAGCATATCCCTACATAAACTAAGAGGGTATTTTTCAACATGATGTCTAATGACGAAGTTGGGAATAAATGGGCTGGCCACAAACCCAAAAATCAATGTTTTGTAACGATAACATACCAGTTTATCATTCAATTTCACAAAAAAGCAAAACCGATTCTTATCTCTTTCGGTTTCCAACCGAATCATGAGAAAGGCCTTACGGACGTCAGCCAACAGGACATAACGGTCCATACGAAACTTCTACAATAACTCTAGCATATCCGTGAAAAGGTTAATTCCCGGATAGACACAATCATTTAGAGAGGGATGTCCACCTGTTCGTAACGGACAGTTGAACACCGGCCTTATCTTTGTGGTACTCTGACCATTAGCCTTAACAACCGGACGGTGAGGAATCCAAGTATAATGAGTGAAATCCTCTGGATTCACTTCCACTCTCTCAATAATATTCTCCCTCTCCTGCTCTAAGAAAACCTGGCAGTAGTCCTCATATAGACCCTGCCTCGTCAAACGAGTGACAACCTTATCAAGCACGTTCAACGACACTTGATGGTTGGAAGGAACAGAAGGCAACTTTCCCTCGTCCCATGGCAAACTAACATAGTAGCAACTGTCTCGGTACGAGATCGAATTGCGAAAGGCATCAATTTTATTCTTGTCATAATCACTTACAGAGTTCTCAGTAACTCCTAGTGTTTCCAAACTAAAGAGCTTGTCCACGGCTCTTTCCACAGAAGAATCAACAAAACTATCGAAAGGGTCGAAGTATTGAGACTTCGGCTCAAGCACAAAATAAACATGTGTCATAAGACACCGTGAGTGTTCGGACACAACTTGGCTGTAATTCGCGCCAACAACGGAGGTATCCGTTTTCTTCATAACAGGACTCACAAAATTGGACATATCTCCAAAAGGCACAATTCCTTGAGGAAACTCAAAAACAGACCCATTCATGAAGGGAGACAACTTCATGGGTCCCAAATACATCAGTAGGTCAACACCTACCAAACCATGTACAGTAATACAATCATTTTTAACATTTGAAAAGTCGGCAGCCAATTTCCCCCCACCCGCAATAATACTCTCAATAGCAGTAGACAGACCCCTGACGTGAAACTGAAGGTCCAAGCCTTCGTCCACCAAAAAGGGTATAACACACTCAGAGTTCGGTACTTTGACCCGCAACTCGAGTTCATTTAGGCTCCTTCTGGCCGTTCCGAGAAAAGTTTTAATAAAGAAGTCTTTTCTCTTTACAGGCATAGAGCGGCAATTCAAAAGGTCCAGAACTACATCAGACAAATAGGAGCGCTGGCTCCCTGAATCCAACAGACAATTGAAAGATTCCACAACTCCATTATTGACCACGTCAATTTTAATTATAGGCAGGAGAAGATTCACTTCTCCCACCTGGAGACAGGGGTTAGTATCCAGCCGAGACTTGTCAAAGTCAGGGCATAACGCACCTGCATGTTCGCAACCTTTACATTTCCAACAGGGGCGGAGACGACCACTTTTACCGGGGCACGCCTCGGCGTTATGGAACGGGCTAGTACAACGGGTGCACAACTTAGCCAATTGGCATCGTTGTAACCGATCCCTTAGAGAGGGATACTTCCCGCAATAGTAAGCAATATGGCAGTCACTACTGCAAAGGAAGCACTTATGTCGACTGGGTTTAGTTTTTACAAAAAAGTTCTCCAAAGTGGAGGGCTTCTTAACAGCACTAGCGGGCCTGAATCTAAAGGAACCAGACGAACGCGGTTTGGCGACGGGCTTTACCGTTTTAACCATCCTGGGTTTGACGATGTCCAACGTGCGCAACACCTCAGAATAATTATCAAAGATATCTCCCAGAGATGGGTAATTACAATTGACGGTATGAATCAGTTCCCGTCTCACAGAAAGAGGAATTTTTTCAAAAATAATGCTACTTAGCAACAGATTGCCGGGGGCCTCCTCCTATAGAAAATCCATACCAAATGAGTTTTTTCAGCTCGTATATTTGAGCTTTCACCTTAGTTAGAAAGCTCTTCACCGAGTTAGTATCTGAATCCCCAAGAAGCTTAGCACTATGGAGATCTTTAAAAATAGAGTTTACAATAAACTTTTTATCTAAAAATCTCTATCTAGGATCTCCATCGCTGCCTCAAAGTTGGCATCCGAAATGGAAAGATGTCCCACTATTCGGTGGGCATAGCCCCTGAGGTGATTTTTCAGAATAATCAACCTCGTGGACTCACTGGGTATATTTGACACGCAATTTTCGAACTCCTTCGAGAAGTTGAGATACGCCAATCTGTCGCGTTCCAAACTCATGGGGTCGAAAACAGGACAGACAAGTTTTGGTGTCACACTACAAAGGGACGCTTTAGACCCTTCTCTATTAAGTGGGGAGCCCTCATCCTTCCACATGCTTTCCAATTCGCTGAAACGTCGATCCACATGGATACGATATAACGTTTCGCTCCGACAGTTCTCAGACATCTCTTCGCGAGACTCACTCTCAATATAGGCACTTGTGATCTGCTCATTGAGCGAATCAATGGACGCAAAGAGTTCCTTAACCCTAACCTTCTGGGAAGAAACAAATTCCCGGTTCTCCCCCTCGCCACCCCCAAGAACATCAATAATAGTATCAATTTTGATTTTTACAATATCTCGCCCTTCTACAAGGAGATTAACAGTGGGGGTAGACGCCATTATGAACAAAATACAATATGGCGATCAGGTGTGGGCTAACCTAAAATAGGCGCCAAACGTCTTCTCAATGGCGGGAAAATGACAACGTAAAATTATCTAAGTAAGATTCCTACAAAAAAAATGGAAAAAGGCTGTACCATAGTTAACCAAAGTCGTTCCAATGTAATTCTAACAATTCCACTTGTCAGTCAAAGCAAAATTTTCAAGGGAAAAATAATTACACAAAAATCATTCAATATCCAACATTCAACAGTTCACAAAAATGGCGACTTAGAATACGCGGGAAATTTACAAAAATGACTCCACGTGGCGAACAAAAATGGCGATCAGACCTTCGAAAATGCAATTTTCACATAAAATACATAAAAAGAAAAAGAAAAAAAAGCAGTCAGCTTAAAACAGTATTAAAACCTGAACATCTCGTATTTGACTACGTTTTAATTGTAATGATAGGCCGCCGAATCCCGTGCACCACGTCTGATACACGCAACTAGGCGCCAAAGGCAGAAAGGAGATTATCACTTGAAGTAAGTTCCTTCATTGACTCGATACAAAAAAACAGCAATAGAAGAAAATTAATCCAAATCCAAACTAGTAGCACACTTTCGAGTATTTTTTTTCAACACGCGAAATATGAAACAAGAAGCAGAATGCTTTTAATAGAAAGAAATAGACATTATTCCCAGCACATCGCCTGAATACGTTCACCCAAACGAATCTAGGATAAAAAAACAGAATGTTTTTAATAGAAAGAAAATTAATTATTCCAGTATATCGTTCTGAAGTTCGTCCACCCAGACGAAAAATAGAACATAAAAAAAAGCAGATTAACGGAATTTTCGTGGCGTTAACGAAAAACCGCTCTAAACGAAGGTTATGTTATCTAGGACAATTATCATAAAAAAATTATAACAAGAGATAAGGAATGGAATAATACAAGATGTTCGTAAAAGTTAAAATAAAGTTTTATTAACAAAAAAAAGGTAGCCTGGACTGCATTTTTTTCCAAAGCTGGAATAAATAAATTATTCCTGGATAACATACAAAAAAATAAAAATCAAAAAAATACACATCAGTACTTTTGAACATTAAAGTTAGATACAACAAGAATTGACACAATCAAGATAAGGAGTAAATCCTTTTAAAACATGAACTTACTATAAAGTCCGTATTCTTACAAATCAATCAAAAGTCTCTTTTTTTCTTTACACCAACGTTACAATCAAAAGAAATAAAATTAACAAACCGTGCTGAAGGACGAACATAATTTCCACGATAAAAATAACTCTTTTTTTATTTTATCAAACGTCTGTCAGAAAGTTCTTTTCTTCTTCTTTTTCTTCAATAATTTTCTTTTAGCAAATCCAACGTAATATATACGTCACAAGAACAATACAATTTTCAAATAAACATAATACTCGCTATATTCCTCGTTTGTCTTGAATGGCAATCACGCGCGAATGTACGGATACAACTGGCACAGTTATATATCTCAAATCGATCTGTGTTGCAAAGACGATCACTCTCTATGATTCTTAATCTCTGATTAGAATCTTCTCGACAGCAAAGTATTTCAATTCTCGTGAGCTAAGCTCTTCGACATAGGCAACTTTGTTCCCGGAGCTATCTCGTTCAACTTCTTCATTCCAAGTCTCTGACTTGAAACTTCCTCCCAAGGATAACATTCTCGACCGAGGGGAAAATATTTCATACACAACAGGCAACTCTGCCAAGAGATATCATATCTCTTAAATTTCTTCAAGTAGAAATTCTTCTCAAATTTAACGTCCCCCATGTGGACGGAGAAACAGTTCGCAGGTCTTGATTTCCCAACGTTCAAATCTGTTCTAACTAAATTTCGCGCCGATATCTCCAGACACAACAATGCATCATGGCTAAAAATAGAAATCACGTGACACACCATGGCCTTCCCGGCATAACACCCACGCAATATCCATATGACCTTCGACCTGCACGTAGGGCCCCCCTGACCCTTCAACAAAGGGAAGTAACCGTTGACTTACTTAGAAAAACATCTGGAAATTTCCACACTTCTGCTGTTTAGCCACAACATTAAAATATTTAAAGAAATGTACAAACTTTGTTATATACTTACGTGTTAGCTTGAAAATAAGATTGTACAGAAAAAATTACGCAAATTCATCCAATATTATTAATAAGTAAAAGAAGAAAAAACGATCTTACGTTTCGTTACACATTTTCACTGATGAAATAGACAAGGGAGATAACTCAAATTTTGTTTACTGGTTAAACCAAAATGGCTACCGAAAGATAAAACTGTTTTTTATTTAATAAATACCGGATGAATTTGCGTCATTTTTGGTGTACAATCTTATTTTAAGCTACCACGTAAGTACATAAAAAGTTTATACATTTCTGTAGCTATTTTCTAAAAAGTGTGGAAATTTCGAGATGTAAGCCATCGGTTACTTCCCTTTGTTGAAGGATCAGGTTTGGCCTACGTGCAAGTTGAAGGTCATATGGATATTGCGTGGGTGTTATGCTAGGGAGCCATCTTGTGTCACGTGATTTCTATTTTTAGCAATGATGCATTGGTTGTGTCTGGAGTGGATATCGGCGCGAAATTTAGTCAGAACAGATTTGGACATCAGGAAGTCAACACCTGTAAAACTGTTTCTCCGTCCACATGGGGGACGTTAAATTTTGTGAAGAATTTCTACTTGAAGAAATTTAAGAGATATGATATCTCTTGGCAAGAATTGCCTTTTTTGTATGAAATATTCTTCCTTCAGTCAACGAATATTTCCCTTGGAGTTGTTTCAGGCCAGAGGCTTGGAATGAAGAATTATGGAGAATTTGAACGAGATAAGAAGAACTCCATGCACGAAATGGCCTATGTTGAAGAGCTTAGCTCCAGTGAACGGAGATACTTTGCTGTCGAGAAGATTCTAATCAGAGATTAAGAATCATAGAGAGTGATCGTCTTTGCAACACAGATCGATTGGAAAGATATAACTTTGCAAGTTGAATCCGTACATTCGCGCGTGATTGCCATTCAGGACAAACGATGGAAAAAAGCGAGTATTATGTTTATATGAAATTCGTACTGTTCTTGTGACGTATATCTTATGTTGGATTTACTAAAAGAAAATTATTGAAGAAAAAGAAGAAAAAAAAAGAACTTTCTGACAGACGTTTGATAAAATAAAAAAAGAGTTATTTTTATCGTGGAAATTATTTTCGGCCTTCAGCACGGTTTGTTAATTTTATTTCTTTTGATTGTAACATTGGTGTAAAGAAAAAAAAGAGACTTTTGATTGATTTGTAAGAATACTGACTTTATAGTAAGTTCATGTTTTAAAAAGATGTATTCCTTAACTTAGATTGTGTCAAATTTTGTTGTATCTAACTTTAATGTTCAGAAGTACTGATGTTGTATTTTTTTTTTTTTGTATTTTTTTTTGTATGTTATCCAGGAATAATTTATTTATTCCAGCTTTGGAAAAAAAGCAGTCCAAGCTATCTTTTTTTTGTAAATAAAACTTTATTTTAACTTTTACGAACATCTTGTATTCCATTCCTTCTCTCTTGTTATAATTTTTTTAATGATAATTGTCCTAGATAACATAACCTTTGTTTAGAGCGGATTTTCGTTAACACCCACGAAAATTTCGACAAAAGAGAAGCCTAACACGTCGGGGCTAAACAGCAGAAGCACCAATTATTTTCTCCAAACTATTATTTTTTTCGTTTAAATAAATACATACGTTCGATCTTTTTAATGTTTTCTTTTGCTTGACGACTGTGTGTTTTTACGACCTTGCTACTCAGATTCATGGTTTGTTTAAAAAAAAACATAAACAGTTAACCACTCTACAAAGCTCAAATGGCAGAGAAATGGGTGATCATTTTATGTTCAATTTATAGACGAAACTGCTCTTAATGTGTGTCTTTCAAGCAAGTTTATCAGACTGTACACACGTAATTCTCTTCTTAAAGAGAAGCAAAATCTCATTCTTTGGATGGGGAGTAAGTGATTTAGCGCATTGTGTCTTGTAATGATAAAAGAAGAATGAATAAGAATGCCTTTCGTAAAGGTTTTATCAGCTTAAAATATATACACGTGTTTGGCAAAGTCAATATGGCGGAATCCTTAGTTCCGGCCAAAGGGGAATAACCATGACTCATTTCCTGAAGAGTTACAGTAATTTATTATAACATGTCTTACTCTGCAATTTACCCCCAAAATGTCTAGCTGATTTTAACTCAACTTGCATCACTGCCCTACAATTTTCATTTATTAATGGTGTCTATTAAATTTTTTATTCCCATTTATTATATTCAAAGAACAATAGAGATTATCTCCCTTGTTGACTTTAGATTGAATTATCTCCCTTGTTGACTCTTATATTTCTTTGTTAGCAAAATAAGAAATTTAGATTTAAAATCTTTACTGTAATTAACATCCGATTATTTTATCAATTTCATTTTGCAAAGAAAACAAATAAGATGAAATATATATATATATATATAACGGTAAGTTCAATCACTACCGAATTTTTTCATTGCGTTTATTTTACGATTGAATTTTAACTTCGAATTTAAAAAAGCCTTTCAGGTGTAAGAACAGAATAGTTAACAAAATTAAAGAATGAGTTTTTAAATGAGACCATTTATTTTAACTTTGTTTACTATTCTCATTTTACAACTGAATTTTACGTCTGAGTTCACAAAACAAACTTTTCGTTGTTAATGTTTAAATTTGATTCAACTGAATTCAATTTAATTTGTTTTTATTGTTTTTAATTCTCGAATTTCCGCACATGGAGAAAAACTGAGTAAACTTAATTAAATATATTTGCGGTATTCTATCACTGGACCCTTTGCTAGTTCAGCAAAAAAGAAAAAAAAATGAAAAAACTACTTTGGCGTAGTATTGGCGACATGAATTATTTGAAAAGAAATACAGTAGGGCAATTAAAAAAATTGTTTACCTACTCATCTGTGACCTATTTGTGTTCCAAAATTGAATATTTACTATTTGAAAAAAGTTATATGCAATTTAATTTACTTACTCATTTGTGACCTATTTGTGTTAAAGGGTTTAATATTTAAAATTAGGTACGTGCAATTTAATTTACCAGTGACGGAATTTTCGGGGTCGTCACCGAAATTCGTCGGTTGTTACCATGAAAAAAAAGAGGGAATAAAATAAATAGAAAAAAAGGGAGCAAATAAAAAACATACCCAGATGTGTAATTCAATATGGTTTTTTGCAGGGTTTAAACGAGTTAACCCAAGATAATTAAATTAAATTTATTATTGATTCGAAAAAGGTGCAGAAGAAAAGGGGAAATGACCTTGACCTTCTGGTTTCTCGGTGCACTCACTTCCTTCCTCTTGTGGTCGGACTACTAACACCATTGACAATGGTGCTGAATATGTCAAGCTCTCAGAGAGGCAATAAGATTAGTACAAAAAAAGGAAGGGCTGAACTCTCCCACCACCCAAATGGCCAAGCAGATACAGAGATGGGAAGAGCAGACCCCTTCATCTCACTCACTGCCAAAATGGCGAAGAATTAAAATTTCCAAACCATAAGTTGAGTGTAAAACCTATTTTAAATATAAAAAACATAAACATCTTTGAACAAATAATGGTTACATATGAATCGCCGATAGTAACGTTTACAGCTAAACTAGATATCGCTTTGAGGACATGTATAAAAGAAAAAACTGCCCTATTTCCTAATTTCTTGCCAATCAATTGGGGAGGTTTTCTGGATATTGTAGATGAAGACCCTCAGTTAAATCATCCCCACCCCAAACACAAATATGATTTTATTTGGTTAAGACAATTAAGTGATAACACCCTGAAAAACTTTTGGGAAGAAAAAAAATATTTTAGAATGAGAGATCAGTTTCTGATATAATTTTAACATAAAAGGATCAGCCACTTTTCAACCAGATATCATTTTAACCAGTTGTAACCGTTTTAATCAAATCTTAGATGTGACCATGTTCATTTTTCATTTCTGAGGGCAGTTCACACCAAAACTTACGTATGGGGAGTTTTCTTGGGGGCTGTTGCCACACATTCTTGGGGTTAAGGGAGGTTTCGGTGGGAGGAGCCGTTGTCACCCAGACAGAATTACTTGTAGTGTTTACAAAAGCGAGGATATTTATCAGGGTCTTTATCTACAACATAGAGGGGGTTGGGTTAGTGTTAAGGTCCTCATCTACAAATTTAATGTTTTTTCTGTTGAATTATAAATTTTAAAAATGATTGTTGTTTTCTTTTTGTTTTATTTTTCTTTCCATCTGTGTTTGTCTTGTGTTTTTTTTTTCTCGAAAAGGCTATTTTGCTGGGTTCCGACAGAATAACGACCCCCTCGTTATTTTGCCGGCACCGGCAGAATAACGATGTGGCTGTTTTTTGCCGGTTCATTTTTATTTAATCTAACTGTTACAGTTACAGTGAAGATTGCACGCGTCAACTAAACTGCCGGTTTATTTTTATTTCAACATTTTTTCCAATAAAAAAGTCAGAAGTTTTAATTATTTCCTTTTTTTTAATTAAATAAATAATTCATACGGCGATTTGAGCCATGACTTACGAAAAAGACAAGTTTTATTCCACCATTTTTCCGATAAAGGAAAACTAATTAAACGAAGATAATGAAACTGAAAAAGATAAACAAATCTTGGTGATGAGCGGCCGTATGAAGAAATATTTTTTAATAAAAAACAATATTATATACTGATTCAGCGTTATCTTCTTACTCACTGTACAAAAAAGTGGAAAAAATTATCCACTAGGACTTTAATTACAAGTATTTTCCATTCTGCGTATCATAACAGCGACTCGTTCACTAAGACTCCATCTTGTTTTTTAAGAAGATTCCAAGGGCAGATAACTGAAATCTTCTTAAGAAACAAGATGGAGGCTTAGGGAACGAGTCGCTGTTATGATACGCAGAATGGAAAAATACTTGTAATTAAAGTTCTAGTGGATAATTTTTTCTACTTTTTCGTACAATGAGTAAGAAGATAACGCTGAATATATTATTGTTTTTATAAAAAAATAATTTTTAATATGGCCGCTCATCAGCATAAGCACCCAAATCTTTAATACTTATGTTTTTGTTTCTATCTACTCGATATTAGCCTTTTGGCTAAGATCGAAGTGTAGTATCTGTTCCGATGGATACTGCACCCCATAGACTGGTATTGTCTTGGCCTTCGGGGCTTGATTTACGCCTGTCTATGGGTCTGTCCTGTGCAGTTCTAGGAGGTCCACCCTCCCAGGCTTCGCCTCCCCTCTTTGGGGAGGAGTAAGTTTATTGCTTACTGCCTGAGGCGCCCCTACCAGGGAATACCGACGGGGCTGCCCAGGCAATTTTTAAACCCCACTTTCCCGACCCGACGTTGGGTCACATCTTACTTGTGGGAGTAAGATAAAAACTGACCTTGTGCCTAACTCCTGCAGAGGAGTAAATCAATACTCGATGTAAAAATAATTTATATTTCAACATTTTTTCAATAAAAAAGAATATATTTTTTTTAAATTGGATAAATAATTATTTAATAATGTAACATTTTATAAGATGAATAGTCAACAGTAATTTTTTTTAAAGTTTTAAACTGCAGAGAAAGCTCATGTTTGTGAAAAACGAAGAGTTTGTTGGATTTTTTTATCAAACAAACATTCAGCATTGATTTTTTTGTATAATTTTTATTCGAATTTTTGTGTATATTTGTTACGATTTTTGTGTATATTTGTTACGATTTTTATGTATATTTGTTACGATTTTTATGTATATTTGTTACGATTTTATGTATATTTGTTACGATTTTTATGTATATTTGTTACGATTTTTATGTATATTTGTTACGATTTTTATGTATATTTGTTACAATTTTTATGTATATTTGTTACGATTTTTATGTATATTTGTTACGATTTTTGTGTATATTTGTTACGATTTTTATGTATATTTGTTACGATTTTATGTATATTTGTTACGATTTTTATGTATATTTGTTACGATTTTTATGTATATTTGTTACGATTTTTATGTATATTTGTTACGATTTTTATGTATATTTGTTACGATTTTTGTGTATATTTGTTACGATTTTTATGTATATTTGTTACGATTTTTGTGTATATTTGTTACGATTTTTGTGTATATTTGTTACGATTTCTTAATATTCAACTCACATTTTTAAATTGTTTAAATCAAGTGTTTTTTCGTGATATTTTAACATTATACAAGTTTTTCTTCATAAAGAAAATCAGAATTTTACATCAAAGTTTTTCTTTAAGAACTTTTTAAAAATTGAATTGAACAGCTTAATAACTTATTTGACGAAAACTGAACCAAAAACTAGTGTTGGAAAATTTGATTGAAAAAACAACTTTTGCTTTTTTTTGAAGACAAGATCTATTATTCCGCTATTAAATCTAATTCAAAATTTTATATTCGAAAAAGCTTACAATGGAACTTAGTGTTCAGTTCATCTGCTGAAATTGTTATTAAATATTTGTCCTTATTTATTTACTTACCCATAACAGTCGTGGGGAGGTAAGTTAATAGGAAAGCATGTTATAAATAAAATAATCCTTTTTGGGTGAATGAATATTATCGATGGCGCTTGTTCCACTCTGTCATTCTTTCAGAATTACTGCCCATCCAGCACAAAATTGCATTCGTTTGTCCATCTATTCACCAGTATGTTTCCCAGATGGAGAGATGACGCCCCACCCGCGGCTTTCTCTGCTAAACTCTAAGGGCCATGTCTTTAAGCATTTGTTTCAATGCGGTAATTCCTGGAGCTCAATGGCTGCCATGTATAATTTTCAATCAGAAATTACTTATGCACATTATTTAGTCATACACATCGGTTCAATATTGGTATCAACTCTTTAGAGGTTTAATGACAAAATATTTTTTGGTAATAATAACTACTTGTTAAGTGATAAAAATGCCCTAAATAATAACACTTATAAATTGTATCTCTCTTTAAAGAAAGATTTGTCATATATGCTTGAAAATGTTATCGACTGCAGAAATGAATGAGCTATTTAAATTAAATTAATTTGTAAAACTGATCCCCCACCTAACTTCTAAAATAAGTGTTTTTTTTTCTACAATGTTTTCCAACTTGCGTACCAGGTGCATACAAACTAGTCAAATTTATTTATACATATATTTTTCATCCTGAGACCAACCAGGGTTTATTGTTGCATTTTGAAGAGTAAGACAATAAATGTTTTCTCCCTCAAAAGCCACATTAAATCTAGGCCCTTCTGAAATTTATAAATTATTAAATATTTCCCGTTTGTGGTAGGTATCATCAGCTCACACTATGTTCAGTTTATATTGCATGTTGGGCAGTTTAATGTTATACATATATTTGCCTTTTTTTCTATCTCTGATTGTCTTGTTTGTGAGTGTGTAAAAGAGAGGCAGACCATGCAGAGGTGTGTGTCAGATAAAACTGGTGAAATAACGTTATTAGTGGTTCCTGCCAAGATTATGATGACACTCTTGTTGTACAGGTCTTGACTGGCATTACTAGTTAAGCTAAACACTAAGTAGGAAAAGAGTTTCTGGTCTCAGACACATTTCTACTCATCTATTTAGTATTTTTCATGAGATTTGTTATCTCAGAAATATGTGTCTTCATCTGTGTAGCATTCGTTCTAAAATGCTGTTTCTCATCTGTGTAGTATTCATCCTTAGAATCTGTTAGCTCAAACATATATGTTCTCATCTGTGTAATATTCTCACGTTACACCTGCCCTAATTTAAGGGTAAAATCTTTGCTAATAATTTGTGATTACAAAAAGCTACTAAAATTCTGGAAGTTTTGAACTAGTGGTTTAACATGTGTGATTTTTTAGCAAAATCTGTATATAAAATCCAATTTCTGTATGGTTTAAAGTGAAAAGATATAGCCTGTAAGGAAATGGTTGGAACAACTTAAGTTCTACTAAATTTTATTTAACATTACTACATTTATTTTTGTATACAATATTGTTGATATTTTATTTTTAATGTTTATAAAAACGATCATATTTGCTCAGGTGCCAAAAATCTGCACCTGTAAGTTGAATTATGAAATAAAAGTTTTATTGTCAATTTAAAAGGTCAGATTAATATAATGGTAATTTTTAAGAAGGTCACCAAATTATGTTTACAATTTAAATTTACTGACATCACAATTACCTATTTTCAAAGATTGTTGCATGAGGAAACTTTTCTGTAATATTTTGATATAATTGATATATCTATTTTTATTACTGCATGAATTGTTAAATAAAATTTCTTATTTATTCACAGGTAACAGCCACAGTGGAGGAAAATGAAAGTATCCCATACACATATATAGAGTAGAAGTATTAGTCTTCTGAAATGTGTGAATTCACAAGAATAAATCAAATTTAAAAACGAACACAGTGGAGAGAAAGATCATGTTTGTGAAATTTGTATCTCAGCATTTATGTAACATCTTCTTTAAACTCTAGTAACTGCACTAAGCTTAATACTCCACCAGACCATTAAATTCTTGTCCTGAAATTAGGCAAGACCAAGAGACTACAAGAAAGATATATTATGATATAGTAAACTGGTCGATTAGAGAGAAGAAAATTAATAAAGTGTAACCTTGTAGAGAAACCTTGTAAAATTTGTGGTAAGTCATTTTCAAAAAGTTATGAAAAATATGCATGCTGACCACACTGTGTAGAAACTGTGAGATTTGTGGTAATTTAAAAAAAATATTTATGATGTCAAATTGCACATGCAGACCCATACTTTGGAGCAACCTTATTCCTGTAAAAGTTGATATATAAAGATACACATGCGTACCCACAGTGAAGAGAAACCTTTTTCTTGTGAAATTCGTGTTAAATCATTTAATACAAAACCTGAAGTAAAAATAGACATGCATACCCACACTGGAGAGAAACCCTATTCATGTGAAATTTGTAGTAAATCGTTTACTACAATTTATAATCTAAAAAAACACACACGAACCCACACTGGGGAGAAACCTTATTCTTGTGAAATTTGTGGTAAATCATTTACTTCAAAATATGAAGTAAAACGGCACATGCATAATCACACTGGTGATAAACCCTATTCATGTGAAATTTGTGGTAAATTCTTTACTACAAGTGATAATCTAAAAACGCACACACGAACCCACACTGGTGAGAAACCGTATTCATGTGAAATTTGTGATAAATCTTTTACTACAAGGGATCATGAAAAAAGACACATGCGTACACACACTGGTGAAAAACCCTATTCTTGTGAAATTTGTGGTAAACCATTTGCTACAAAAACTGAAGTAAATATACACACACGAACCCACACTGGTGAGAAATCCTATTCATGTGAAATTTGTGATAAATAATGTAATACAAAAGCCGAAGTAAAAATACATACGCGAACCACACTGGGTGGAAACCTTATTCTTGTGGAATCTGTTGTAAACAATTTACAACTGGTAATAATTTAAAAGTACACGTGCGAACCCACACTATGTAATAGCGGGTGAATCAAAGAGAATCAAATTTGGCATCAACAAATGTTCTAAGTGCACACACAATGCTGGGTTGAGGATCCATGCAGAAATCTTCCAATTAGATGGGAATAAAAACATCAGAAATCTGGAAAAGCTGACAACATATAAGTACCTTGGCGCCGAGGAAAAACATACCATCTTACATGCTTAAATAGGCCAAGAATACATACGACATGTGAGTAAGATATGAAAACAGCTCACAAATAAGAATAAGATTACTACGATAAACCAGTTTGCCATGCTGGTAATCATGTAGAGTTTTAGTATCATAGATTGGCCTCAACAAAGTATAAACAGGTTGGATGTAAAAACAAGAGAGAAATTTACACTCTACCGAGCCATATACAGAAATCAATGTTTGCTAAGGCTGTACTTACCTATAAGAGGGGAACTGGGACTTTCAGAGAGCAACCATTAACATAGAGATACTATTGTTAGTATTGGACTGTATCTGAGAAGGTCCATAAACCTGAACCGTATAAGAAATAAGAGCATTAAAGAGTAGGCAGAAAGTTGTTTCAACTGGCTTTAAAAGAAAACTCTTCACTATGATCAGGAAAGGCTTATAATGGCAGCCCGAAACCAAAATCTTTTGACAAATGCCTTTAAAAACATGGCGGGACTTAGTAATGATAACACGTGCAGATTTTGCCACATTGAAGTTGAGAGTCTGAATGAGCTGTAAAATGATGTTATCAGATGGCAGCTACACAACACGTCATTATGGTGTGTTCCAATACATACACTAGACCATTTTTAAAAACGTTAAAATCCAGTGTAGCACTAAGTCCTGGGAGCATCTACCAGAAGGGTGCATGGGAAACAATTAGTACACCATACATTATGAATATGTGGTTCTCACATTTGCCTACATGGAAAATGCAGCAGTAAAATCAGCCGTTGTAATATTAAATAATGCAGAAAGAGTGGCAACACTAGTTGAGGTGAGTGTTCCAAATGACAGTTGCTTGAACAGAGCAGAGAGGAAGATGGTTACAAAATACCAAGGCCTAATGTATGACATGAACAGGAAGTGGAACCTCAAAAACATCAATTTTATCCCAGTTATAATAGGAGCTAAAAGCCTCATGGAGAAGAATTTCAAAATGTATCTGGAAGTAATTCCTGGAAAACGAAGTGCAAAAAAATCCAAATAATTGCAGTAAAGGGAACGGCCAAAATCCTTAAAAGTGCACTCGGTTGGAGCCTCTAAATAGCAGGCAATAATTTGGCATTTGGAAGAATATTCTATCCCTATTCTAATAACAGAAATAAATAAAATCTTTTTAAAATGTGCAAAAACCTTATTCTTGTGAAATCTGTTGTAAACCATTTACAATAAGTAATCATTTAAAAATACACATGCGAACCCACAATGAGGCTGGCTAAAAAAAATGACAGCACTTCATCATCACTACACCAAGGTGTTCAATGGATTCATCAGTTGTGATGAAGAGCAACCTGAGAAGCCAGCTGAATGACTATCTTTTATTATCGCTTATTAATATAATATGCAAACAAATAGACAGAGGATGTGGCCAACAGTGAATTTCATCAAGAAGAATCTCTAACCAGACAATTTGGCACAGTTGATACTTTTACAAGCAATAAGACAAGCAATTGCTTCCCATATACAGATGTGGCAAACCACTATCTCCCTAAGCCACACTGAA
Source organism: Sepiola atlantica (assembly GCA_963556195.1). Lineage (NCBI taxonomy): Eukaryota > Metazoa > Mollusca > Cephalopoda > Sepiida > Sepiolidae > Sepiola > Sepiola atlantica. Next base: position 463,404 of record CAUVYP010001289.1, read on the forward strand.
GGGGACATTTCAATCCCTAGCATACAAGCCGAACTGTTTTGTGTACAGATATTTTTGTAGGAAGTTTTAGAAGATAAATTTGGTAGATGAATAAGTTTATTATTGACAAAATATTGATATTTTTCAATTTTATTCTGCAAATTTTTCCTCATCTCCACCCTCAGATTTTTTGTTAATAAACTGGGTCACTTTTTATGGAAGGCTCACAAGTCAACTAATCTGCTGCTAACAGCTTGTTTATGGCAGCTGCGAGTGGCATCTGTCGGTCAATGATTAAACAACCACAAGTGACTTTTGTTCTTTTTCTAGATCTTTTCTATTTATTGAACTTTTAAAAAAATTTTATCATCACAATAAAGTACTGTAGTCGTTAATACCTGTCACCTAGATAAGACATGCTTTGCATAGCGTCGATGATTCGATTTTTGTGATTTTTAAAATGCAGTAATTAAAATACTATTTTATGCCAAATGTTTTGTCTACTTTCTTATCAAGTGTTCAAGTTTCAGCTGCTGTTTTACCTTTTCACAAAGTCAAGCTAATTATCTGCACAAAATGACTTACACCTAATGCTACTGTGTATTACTAGTTCAGCCAGACAGCAGACAACATGGGCTCAAGACAATGGTTAATTACTGTTCAAAATGGAGTGTTCCAGGATTTTGTGACACCTTGCCAGGACAGTTTGATTTTTTTCACATTAATTTACTATGAACAAAGCACATTGCCACTGAGACCGTAGGGATTACTGTTAAGTGGGGGTCTGATTTATAGAAACATACTTAGTAGGGAGTCGTACAGCGATATATTTTTTTCACATTACATTTAGATTTCTGCATTTTGGTACGATCAAGAAAACAGGGAGCAGGGGGGATTGGACAGGCTAACAGTTCTAGGAAAGCAGCATTTTAACTAGAAGCCTTCAGACATCTGGACTCGTTACAGTGAAGGGGTTTTGGACTCTTTACATTTAGTTGAGTGCCGAGTTGGGTGGGCATATTTACGCCGGGGAAGGGGTCAGAAACTTCATGGAAGCACATTACATTGAAGTATTTTTTTGGATCTGGTCTAAGAGAGAAAGATAATTGGTTGATGTACCAGCCCATATGTAACAACAATACTTCATTCATGGGCGAATGGTAGCTTTGTAAATATAGTGTATACTGGCAAGTCTGAGAAGTTTTCAAGATCGCTAATAAGATCCAACCTTTCTTGCAGCAGCCTTGGCAGTATCCCCCATGTATTTTGTGCAAGCACACCAAGATACACTCCTCAAGTCATGATAGTTAATCAGTATGGTTTGTTAAGTGCCGATTTAAGGTTCAATTCTCAGTGTGGGCAATACTAAGAATACTATTGTTAATTACTGGTAATGACTTGCATAATGAGAGCGAGCTACACCAGTGGGTTTGTTCAAAATTCCGTACAGAGTCCAGTGTATGACAGAAACATTTCCGAGTTCGACAAGATACACCTGAAGAAGGTTAGATGTGACATCGTCCGAAAAGTTGTGATAATAACATACAAAATGTGAACAGTAGTCCGTATAATCTTTATTGATAATCAAAGAATTCCTTAGAATATTTATCATAGGTCAAAAGTTTAGAATAACTCTTGTGGCCTGGAGAGTCATACAGTGTTGCATTTGGGTTAACTCTATACTAAATATAGTCCGATCATCTGAAGATCGCATACATTTTGACTAAACTGTTTCACACTAACTCTGTGTTGAACATCTGCAGAATATAAGTTATTTACTAATTTGTATCTTATTCGCAAATATACACAGCTAGTTAGGAACAGCAAATTATAACAACAAAAGTGAAAGTCGCAATTTTTTTGCTAAGACAATATTTTTATATCTTTATCAAATGACAACCTTTTCAAAACACCATCCTGACTTCTATTCTGTTTTCAAGAAGGGGTCACATGTTGTTTGCCATAGTGATAAATACTGGATAGGAATTTTCATTGAACAGATTTTGATGTAAAGTATTAAATCCACTGGCGGATTACAATGGGAATGAGAGAAAAGCAATAAATCATGTGGATTAACTTGATCCAGTGCAAAATAGCAAAATAGATTGCAATAAAGTCAGGTGCACATGCAAGAAGTGTTGGCTTAATTGCTCAACCTACATACGGAATATGTCCTTGTTACAGCTTGTGCCTTAAGATAACGTTGAGTTGGATAATGATAAAATAATTGAATAATAAAAACACTCTGAGAGCACAAACCTACACCAATACTTATTGATTTATCCTACCATTAAATAACAATTTGAACTTACATATACAAAGAAAGTTTACACACATTGATTCATCTGAAGTGGTTAAATGATATACTCCATGTCAAAATTTAGAGTGATGCTAAATCTGTATTAGATCCAGTTGAAATTTTATGCGATTATATGCAATCCTATCTGGTACCTATGTTTTTAATTTTAAAAAGATTGACAACAAATTGACTGAGATATGAATTTTTACAATTTGTCTTTGATAAAACATAAGGATGTTCCGAATTTTAAAAAAATATATTTTTTTAAATTCTGGATCCAGACATTGAACTGTGTCACATCCTGAATTCAATTCGATGGGGCAAAACCCACTTTTAGTAAAATAAAGTCATTGCATTAGTTGCTAACAAAGACAAATAAATTAAAAAACAAATAAAAAGGATGATTATATCATAACCTTCTTGTTGGAGTAATTGATAATATATCTATTAGTTAAATAAAATTGTCTTTAAACCATTTAACCTAAAATAAGTTTGATATAGGTTAATTCTTACTGTGAAAATAAAGAACTGTAGAGAGAGGGTGATGCTTGTTCGAGAGTAGTAGTGTCGCTGTGTCTATATTCATTAGATTTGGCCTGTTTTAGATGGAGGAGATAAAATTATCAACACAGAATAGGGTCTAGAAAGAGTTAGGAATATAAGAATATAAGGTGGGTTTATTTAGCCAGCAGTCATGTACTATAGAAAAAGAATTGAGTCCAATGTTAAATTGGATATTCGATGTCAAAATTTAAATGATGCCACATCTCGAATCTGTATCAGATCCAGATTAATTGTATATTGGTGATATGCAATCCTATCTGGTATTCCAAAAAGAATCGACAACAAATTCACTGAGATGTGAATTTTTATAATTTGACTTTGATGATGGTAATAGTTGAAGTAGTTGATAATATATCTATTAGTTAACAAATAAAATTGTCTTTAAATTTTAGATTAACCCTAAAAATACATTTTGTATTGGATAATTATTTCCGGGAAATTATAGAACTGTAGAGAGAGTGTTAGCAAAATTCAAAGCCATTACGTGTGTGGGGGAGGGAAGTAATTTTCACATTCACTAACCAAGAAAATACATCAGTCAAAACCTGACATTTTCATATTAAATAAAAACGAAAGAGTGGCAACTTTGGTTGTGGTGAATGTGCCTAACGACAGGGGTCTAAACAGAATACTAAAGCCTCATGTATGATATGATCCTAAAAGAATTAACATTATCCCAGTTATAATAGGAGCTAAAGGCCTCATGAAGAAGAATTTCAAAAAGTATCTGGAAAGTATTCCTGGAAAATCAAATGTGAAAGAAAGAAATCCAAATAATTGCAATTGATGGAAAGACATTCTGTTAGAATAGCAGATGATTTTCTGGCATTTGAAAGAATTTCCCTTCCCCATGAAAAAAAGAAATTTAAAATATAATAAAAAGAATGTCCCTTCCCCATGAAAAAAAGAAATTTAAAATATAATAAAAAGAATGTCCCTTCCCCATGAAAAAAAGAAATTTAGAATATAACAAAAAGAATGTCCCTTCCCCATGAAAAAACGAAATTAAGAATATAACAAAAAGAATGTCCCTTCCCCATGAAAAAAAGAAATTTAGAATATAATAAAAAGGAGAAACCTGATTTTTGGTAATTATGTAAATTATCATTACTTTCACCAAAGAGGTTATGTTTTCAGTCAAGTTTGTGTACAGCCTTGCATCCATATCGCCTGTACCAAGGAGGTTACATTTTCAGTCGAGTTTCTGTTAGTGTTTACGGGACATTAGGTAACACTCCAATAAACTACAATCCCATAATGTGGTTCTCACATTTGCATACATGGAAAATGCAGCAGTAAAAGCAGCCATTGTAATATTAAATAATGCAGAAAGGTCCATGCAAAACAATTAGTACACCATACATTATGAATACTAGCAAATATATGCTCCCTCTGGTCGCATATTTTTGCTAGGCTGCCGCATCAGAAATGAACACTCACGCGTAAACCGATGGATCCCCAGTCATATTTCTGTGGTGGTTAGACATTGATTTTCTGATTTTAGTTGAAAATAAAGAAGAAAAAAAATTCGACCCTACCTCGATTTTTGTTGTACCCTCGCCCATAAATAGAAAGACCTTTAGTTTAAAAAGAAAGAAAGAACATTTTTTGCACCCTCTCAATTTTTTTATATGTCCATTCATAGAAATATCTTTTAGTTAAGAAAATAATTTTTTTATCCCCCCATACATATAAATAGTTAGCGTGGGTCCTAAAATGTGGAAGCACCAAAAAATCAAATACAGTGAACACAGTGTGTGTGTGTTTGTTTAATGACCTTTTTTAATTAAACAATTTGATTCTACAATCAGTTGTATAGTTTTCCAGTACAATGTGTTAGTTTATTTTGTTGACATTAAAGAAAAAAATCATATCTTTTTTTTTGATAAATAAAACATGGAATCATAAATTCAGTTGAGGTCGTGTAAAAATAATAATATTGGATATGAAAGTATTAAGAAATCAAATACAGTAAACACGAATAGGTTTTTAATTCTCGGAAAGAAAAAGTTTACCTGAACTGAATTCATTATAGTGTGTGTGTGTGTGTGCGTGTTTTTATATAGTAATTTTTAAGTCAATTATTATTTTAAATAAACAATTTGATTTAATAAATTTGTGTTTTAAAACATAATGGCTAATATGATTAAGAAATAAACAAAGTTAGGACGGTTTTTAAAATGGAAAACTGAGCACGGTGAATGACAGCGTTGTTGTTTACATATTGAACGTGCCACATTAACGCCAGCTGTTTAATCAGATCGCCATTTTACCGGAGGGAGGACACCACTGATTAAACAGCCAATGCCGTTGCAATTTTAACGGTCCTTGCCATTGAAATGGTTTAGAAAACACGCCGGTTATGACGAAAATGGCTTTAGTTAATTGTATGAATAATTTTTATTAATATACCCTTATCGGAAAATATTGTAAATACATATGTAAATTTGATAATAGCAGTTATAAATGTATATTTGTAAATATTAATTTAATTGAAGGTTAAAAGGAATGACTTATGTAAATGGCAAAACCCATCTGGTGTCTGTACGACTTTTAATGACAGTATATAAAGAATTTCAAAAAGATTAGTTTCAGTAAAATAGTCATACTGGAGTTTCGGCTTCAGACAGACAGATACATAAACTCCATTATTAATAGATGTGTTTTCATATTTGCCTACATAGAAAATGCAGTGGTAAAATCTGCCATTGTAATATGAAATAAGGCAGAAATAATGGCAACACAAGTTGAGGTGAGTGCTCCAAATGACAGTGGCTTGAACAGAGCAGAGAGGGAGATGGTGACAAAATACCAAGACTTAATGTATGACATGAAGAGGAAGTGGAACCTCAAAAACATCAACATTATCCCAGTTATAATAGGAGCTAAAAGCCTCATGAAGAAAAATTATTACTTTCACCAAAGAGGTTATGTTTTCAGTCGAGTTTGTGTACAGCCTTGCATCCACATCGCTTGACCAAATGTTACTATACTTAATCAAAATCTCAGTCATGGTCAAACTTTGAACTGAGTTAATATCGATGTCAAAGGTGATTTATGTTGTTGTTTTTAATGTGATCAACTTTAAAGATTCTTATGCGATCTAACATCGAAGAAAAGTCTTATTATTCTGAAAATTCTTGCTCTTCAGATGATTTAAGGAAACGTGTGTGTAGCAGTTACCTCCTCTTTTCACACATAACTGCATCGGCTGGCCGTTAGGTGTCGCTTATTCACCGACAGGTGGCGCTGAAAAGCGACACCAAAGTTATCTGCCCTTCTTGGTATAAAAGCTGGTGTAAACACAAAACTCACTCTCTTATTCATTCAATCCGCCTCGCAGAGACGACCCCTTGACGTATCGCCGAGGACACCGACGAGGAACTCGGAAAAGCTTTTTTTCCTGCTAACGTCGTCTCACTCAAAGACTACTACCAGCTTCACTTGAAGAAAACCCACGGGCAGCCCAGAGAACTATTATATTTTCCTCAACCGGACACTGTCTCACTCTCTGCTACCTATACCAAACGGTAGAAGTAACCCTCTGTTCAATAAAACCCTTTTTGTTGCCTGTTACTACTTTGTTGTTCCTCTCATTACAAATGGTGACCCTGTGAAGAACAAAAATCGCACGAAACTGAGTTGAACAACAGAGTACAAAAAACGGCAATGAGGTTTTATACCGAACAGCGACGTCCAAGAAACACGTGCCGCTAAATAAGAAAAGAAAAAAAGTGACAAACTTCTTCCTCAAAATATATATTTTTTTTCTTTCACCGAAGGAATTCCTGACAGAAAAACATTTAAAAATACTTTTATACTTGAAAGTATAAAAAAAATCTTTTTTTCAAACGTCAAAGTTTTTCTGTCAAGCCGCCCAACATACTTTTTTAGACGCCACGTGGTGTCGCAACAAACATTTTCGTTCTTATCTCGCCAAGAGAGATTTTCAACTCTCGATAAAAAGAAAAAAGCCAACATTTCATTGTGAAAGCAGAGAACTCTTTTCGCCTTCCAAAAAAAACAAAACTTTTTTTACGAATATATTTTATTTTGTTTAAAAAGGCTAAAAAAAAACGTGAGTACACGCATTATTTTTCTGCTTCTCCAGTACACAAAAAAATACACACACACATTTTCCATTTGCTACATTTATTTATTTATTCTTTTTTGGCTCTTCTAACATACATGTTTGCTATTTCGTTTTTTCTCTTTTGAATGTGTTTTCATGACAATGTTTTTCCCCCACTTTATTGACTGTAGATTTTATTTTGGTCTGTTGTCCATATGTATATAATGGATACAATGACGGCAACAACTATGTTACAAGCTGAAGCCTACTTGTCTCCCATAATGGATGTTACACATCCATTAATTGGTACGGCTATGGTGAGCGCCATAGACAGCCTCACCAATGAGGTGAAAAAAATGAGCAGGCTGGAGCCGCAGCTGCACAAGCGCCGACTCCAGACAACTGCCTCACCCCCACGCTTCCCCCGTTGTCGCCGCCGCCACACTAACAAGTGTGTTACTTCCACAGGCGTTTTGGCACTCATGCACGGCGGTGCAAGAGCCCCTGTTCATTTATGAACCAGGGAAACTAAATGATGGGGACTCGAGCACGGCACGGTCTCCACTAGGTTCTCATAATAACCGTGCATATTTTATTAGGGACTCAATATCCCAAGCACGTTGCTTGGTTGATACTGGGGCCGCTTGCAGTATTTGGCCACTGAAACTACTAGCTGAAAAGCCACCAGTGTCGCCCATTTCACTGCAAGCTGTAAATCACTCACCTATTCCCACGTACGGTCAAATTTCTCGTTCCTTGGACTTGGAATTGAGCAGAGACTTTACGTGGGTCTTTACAGTCGGGAATTTACCCTACCCCATTCTGGGCGCGGACTTTCTGCACCACTTTAATCTATTAGTGGACATGCGCAGACGACGGCTGATAGATGCTAATACGGAACTTTCCATCTGTGGTTTGAAAACAAACACCCCATCTATCAGCCCGGTATTCTTTATTGCCGCAACCGATGACCCATACCAGACCCTACTCCACTCCTACCCAGAGTTAACGAACCTAAATTTTGGTTGTGAGCAAACCCACTCACTCAACAAAACACCATATTGAGACCACAGGCTAAACTACTTAAAAAAGGCCAAATTCACAACATGTGGCCCTTTTTTAGCGATCATTTGCAAAGATGGCGTCTTGACAAGCGAGCGTTGAAAAAAATAACAAAATTTGATTTTCTGTAATAAAAAAAAAATTACTTGATCAATTTACGTAATTTTTTGTGTACGATATCTTTGTCCCGTCCCGGTCACATACATAATACAGATATGTATTTATTATCGGTTTTTCGTATTGAGGCTTTTCTGAAGTTGCACCAATCAGTTAACTGCTCTACAAAGCTAAAATGGAAGGTAAATGCATCACTGCCCTATAATTCCCATTTATTAATGTTGTCTATTCAAAACAATGAAGATTATTATTACTTTTATTTTACTTTGTACTGAATTATCTCCCTTGTTGATTTTAGATTGAATTATCTCCCTTGTGGATTTTAGATTGAATTATCTCCCTTGTGGATTTTAGATTGAATTATCTCCCTTGTTGACTTTAGATTGAATTATCTCCCTTGTTGACTTTAGATTGAATTATCTCCCTTGTTGACTTTAGATTGAATTATCTCCCTTGTTGACTTTAGATTGAATTATCTCCCTTGTTGATTTTAGATTGAATTATCTCCCTTGTTGACTTTAGATTGAATTATCTCCCTTGTTGACTTTAGATTGAATTATCTCCCTTGTTGACTTTAGATTGAATTATCTCCCTTGTTGACTTTAGATTGAATTATCTCCCTTGTTGACTTTAGATTGAATTATCTCCCTTGTTGACTTTAGATTGAATTATCTCCCTTGTTGACTTTAGATTGAATTATCTCCCTTGTTGACTTTAGATTGAATTATCTCCCTTGTTGACTTTAGATTGAATTATCTCCCTTGTTGACTTTAGATTGAATTATCTCCCTTGTTGATTTTAGATTGAATTATCTCCCTTGTTGATTTTAGATTGAATTATCTCCCTTGTTGACTTTAGATTGAATTATTTCCTTTGTTGACTCTTCCATTTCTTTGGTAACAAAAGAATTTACAACGCGAAGAAGAAATTTAGATTTAAAAATCTTTACTGTAATAAACATCCGTTTATTTTATCAATTTCATTTTGCAAAGAAAACAAATATTACGAAAGAAATACATAAAGGTAAGTTCAATCACTACCGAAATTGTTTTCATTGCGTTTATTTTAACTTCGAGTTTTTCAAAAAACCTTTCAGGTGTAGGCACAGAATAGTTAACAAATGTAAAGAATAGGTTTTAAAATTAAACTATTTATTATAATTTGGTATAATATTCTCATTTTACGACTGAATTTTAAGTTCAAGTTTTAAAAGAGCCTTTCGTTGTAAATGTTTAAATTTGATGTAATCAAAAAGAATTCAACTTTATTCAATTTATTTATTTTTTATTGTTTCTTAATTCTCAGATTTCCACATATTAAAATCAACTGATTAAACTTAATTATATATTTTTTTAAAGTAATTAAATATATTTTCGGTATTATGATATCCCTGTATTCTATGCTAGTTAAGTCAACAAGAAAAAAAATGAAAAACCTTTGGTAAACGTTATTATTGGCGACATAAATTATTTGAAATTAAATACAGTTATGAAATTAGTCAAAAATAATTTATTTTAGTTTACTTACTCATCCGTGACCTATTTGTGTTCAAAAAGTTTAATATTTAAAAGAAGGTACGAGCAAATTAATTCACCATGAGTTGAGAGTAAAACTTCTTTTACATATTCAAAACATTAAACTCTTTAAACAAAAATAGGTTACACATGAGTAGTTAGATCAAAATAAATTGTTCCGACGAATTTCCCAACTGTATTTTTTTTCAGATAATTATGTCGCCAATAGTAACGTTTGCATTTAAACTAGATATTGCTTTTAGGACATGTTTATATAAAAAAAAAACTGGCACTTTTCTTAATTTCTGTGCAATCAATTGGGGAGGTTTTGGGGAGATTTTCTGGATATTATTGTAGATGAAGACCCTCAGTTAAATCACCCCCATCCCAAACACAAATGCGATTTTATTTGGTTAAGACAAATAAGTGTTAACACCCTGAAAAACTTTAAGAAGCAAAAATATATTTTAGAATGAGAGATCAGTTTCTGAATAATTTTAACGTAAATAGATCATCCACTTTTCAACCATAAATCATTTAAACCAGTTGTAACCGTTTTAGTTAAATCTTAGATGTAACCATTTTCATTATTAATTTCAGAAGGGCAGTTTCTACCAAAACTTAGGAGAGTTTTCTTGGGGGTTGTTGCCACGCGTTGTTAGGGTTAAGTAAGGTTTTGTTGGGAGGGGGTGTTATCACCCAGACCGAGTTAGTTGTAGTGTTAACAAAGGAGAGGAGGGTTAGGGGTCGATTTAACTGAGAGTCTTTATCCAACAAATTGACGTTTTTATGTTGAATTATACATTTGTTGTTATAATACTTGTTAACTGATTAAAAGTAATTTATAAAATTATTGTTTTATGCTCATGCACCATAAACTATGCCCCAAATGTTTTACTCCCCTCATAACATGTAACAAATGTATATCTCTTTAAAGAAGGATTTGTCATATATGCTTGAAATGGATGAGCTATTTAAATTAAATTAATTTGTAAAACTGATCTCCACCCTAACTTCTAAAATAAGTGTGTTTTTAATGTTTCTTGCAAGTTGCTTGTGTACCCGATGATGACGTAAATTTTGCAAGTCTTCTCGATATTTGCCTGATAATCCACTGTTCTCTCTCTACTGGGATCTTCTGATAACTCGGTTGTCTCAATACAAAGTTCAACAAGATCTCTCATGCCCCTTTGAATCAGAGAGTGTATAGATACTCATTAGCTGACAGGGACAGCGCCAGATCTTTCAGAGCAGAAATTCCTGTAAATTCCATTTTTGAAAAGAATGTGCCCTGTATTGCATCTGCTATAACTGATTAGTTAATTGTTGGTAGTGAGAATTTCATATTCTCCAAGAAATTCCAACAACCCTGGAATTTGCTGTTTCCATTTCTCACAAAAATCAGTATTTCAATTGCTTCCAACGATATAGATGCTCTGAAGACAACGCTGCATTTAGGACTGGACACATCCACTGCAAAAGAGTCAGCAACAATGCAAAAGAATCCTATGGCCGATGCATTAAATTTAGAGCAGAGACTTGGTTCTCAATAGTTCTGGCAAAAAAACAGGTTCAGGAACAGATGTAAGACCACTATTACAACCATGATAAATAGATGAGAGATAATTTCCTCAGCATCTGATGAAGCCAACATTTTTGCATAGAACTTTGCATCAAATTCCAACCATAGGGTTGCTAGCCCCTGAATGCCCTCCCCCCTAAAGTAAGCACAGTGAGTGACATCAGTATATCTGTCTGGGATGTTAGCAAACTTATCAAGAATCTTGATTGTAGCAAGGCAACTGGTCCTGACAACATTCCAATCATAGTGTTTCAAAAGCTGCTACCTGAACTATCTCCGATTCTTACAAAGCTGTTCAATCATTGCTTAAAGGAGAAATGCTTCCCATCATTTTGAAAAACTTTTCAGTCATCCCAGTATAAAAAAGTACTAGAAATCGATCTTCCTCATCTCAGTACGGACCAATCAGTCTCCAGTGTGTCATGAGTAAGTTGTTTGAATCTGTGATAAATCAAGAGTTAATAAGAGTAGTCGTTAATGGACAGAAGTCAGAAACAGATACTATCAATGATTGTGTGCCTCAAGGATCCATTCTAGACCCAACCCTCTTTCTGATCTTTATTAATTATCTCTCAAATCATCTTTTAATTTTTGTTAGCATTTATGCAGATGAGACAGCCATCTATGGCAACACTTCGAAGAGCATTAATGATTAAGATCTTTGCTGCAGTTGAATGACTCTCTCATTGAAGAAGCTCCCTGCTTTGATAAGCTTCTATGACTGACCTTTATTCCAGATGTAAAATGGGAAACTTAAATCCAACCTGTTGATAATGTCGCTGAAAAAATGGTTAGATCATTCAATTCTGATACAATCCTTTCCCTACATAATAGTCTAATACACCTAAGATGGAGCGCTGTTGCAACATTTGGGGAGGGGCACTCAAAGCACCTTTTCCTGCATTGCTAAGGTACAAGATTGACTCATTAGTAAGTGCATGTGCAGTTTACTGTTATACACATATTTTAATTTTTTTCTCTGTAATAGTCTAATGACTTGCCAGAGTATAAAATAAACTTTGCAATCCAGTAGAGGTTGTCCTCTTCTCTTCCCTACATCCACCTTCTCACAGAATAGAAGTTGCTAGTTTTTCTCATCTCTATCATTATTTTCATGGTAGGTGCTTGACTGAGCTCCGAATTATTGTTATCCCTGTAAAACATTCACAAGAAAAACTTATATTCATCTTTATAGCCTGTTAGCTCAGAAATATATGTTCTCATCTGTGTAGTATTCGACCGTAGACTGTTAGTTCAGACATATGTTCTCATCTGTGTAGTATTCGACCGTAGACTGTTAGCTCAGACATATATGTTCTCATCAGTGTAGTATTCATCTGTATAGCCTGTTAGCTCTGACATATATGTTCTCATCGGTGTAGTATTCTCACATGTGAAACGTCTGTGATGATGAAAAATTTCTAAAAACTTGTGCCTAGAAAAATTCTTGAATTTTTAACTACTGTTTTTATCTGTGTAGTATTGATCCTAAAAGCCTGTTAGCTCAGACATATATGTTCTCATCTGTGTATTATTATTATTATTATTATTATCATTATTATTATTATTTTTATTATTATTATCATAGTAAAGATACTGTAATGATGAAAAGCTTCTAAAAATTTGACCCTTGAACAATTCTTGAAGTTTTAAACTATTGTTTTAATATGTGTGTGTTTTTAACAAAAACTGTAGGTTGAATGCAATTGATATATGGTTGAAAGGGAAAAGTGATAGCTTGTAAGGAAATACTTAAAACAATCGAAGTTCTATAAAATTTTATTGAATCTTACTACATTTATTTTTTAATCAAATACTACTGATATTTTAGTTTTTATGAACATATAATTTACTCAGGTGCAAAAAAATCTGAATCTGTAAGTTGAATTATCAAACGAAAGATTTATTTATAATTTACATGGTCAGATTAATACTAGGGAAATTGTTAAGCAAGTGACAAAAACTGTGTTTACAATTTAAAGTTAGAGACATCACTTGCCCCATATCTAACACTTAGCTATTTTTAAAGATGGTTGCAAGATGAAACATTTCTGTTATATTTGGATATAATTCATATATCTATTTTCATTACTGAATGAATTGTTAAATAACATTTCTTATTCATTCACAGGTAACAGCCACAGTGGAGAAAAATGAAAGTATCCGATACACATATATAGAATAGAAGTGTTAGTCTTCTGAAATGTGTGAATTCACGTGAATAAATCTCATTTAAATACGAACACACTGGAGAGAAGGTTCATGCTTGTGAAATTTGTATCTCATCAGTTATGTAACATCTTTCAAAATATATACACTGTACTTCACTGAGCAGAATTTAATGTCTACTAGACAAGGGAAAATTTTAGTGCCTACAAGATACTATCTTCGAGTGTCTTCAGTCTCCCTATACAGGGGTGTGTTAGGACAAACTGGCATGAGGATTCTTCCCCTTACAAATATACCCTGACCAAATATTACAAAATAACAAAGTATGAGAAGCCCAAATAAGATACCATCAGCATGGATTGACACTTGTTTATACAAGGACTGGGGCACCTTCTCACATTTATTATACTCCACCAGACCAGATAAATACTTGTCCTGGAATCCGGCTAGACCAAGAGACGACAAGAAATATATATTATTACATAGTAAACTGGTCGATTGCGGTAAAGAAAATTAATTCATAGTAACATTGTAGAGAAACCTTATTTTTCTGAAATTTGTGGCAAATCATTTTCATAAAAGTTATGATGTAAAACGGCACATGCGAACCCATACTTTGGAGGAACATTATTCCTGTAAAATTTGTAAGTCATTTGCCATAAGTTGTTATATAAAAATACACATGCATACCCACACTGAAGAGAAACCCTTTTTTGTAAAATTTGTGGAAATCATTTACACAGTTATGTAAAAATACACATGAAAACCCACACTGGCAGGGAGACTGAAAAACACCATCAGCAGACTCCATGCAAAGTACCACACCACCAGCAGTGAGGAACTAAACAACATTGTCAGGGAGCTGGAAGGCAAGATACCAGAACTTGCTAAAAGAATAAAAACCGAGGAAAATAATAAGAAGGCCCAGTCCCAGAACAAACAGTTTGAAGCAAACCCTAGAGTGTTCTATAGAACTCTAATAAGGGATACCATTACTGTAGAAAAACCACCTGAAGAACAAGACCTGGAGAACTACTGGCGACCCCTGTTTGAGTGTGAGGGAGTATACAACCAAGAGGCCCAGTGGATTGGAGACATACAGAGGATAAATGAGACCAAGCCCACAATGCCGGAGCCAGTAATTACAACAGAAGCGACTAAAAAAAACTAGCTCTGTTTGCTAACCACAAGAAACCTGGCATTGACAATGTCTCCAATTTTTGGTTAAAGCAGTAGACTGCACTCCATGGCCACTACAGTAAATGCTTTAACAGACTACTGAGGGGTGAAGAGGCAACACCACCATGGCTCACTAAGGGAGACACAAGCCTCATACCCAAAACAAAAGAGACACAATACCCAAATAAATACAGACCCATATGCTGTCTCAGTACCACCTACAAGCTCTTTACTGGCCTGGTAGCCGATAGCATCTACGACCATCTCTCCTCTGGGAACTACCTAGAAGATCAACAAGCTGGCTGTAGGTGACGATGCTTTGGTACCAAGGACCAGTTATTGATTGACAAAACAATTTTAGAGGATTGTAGGAAGCGGCATAGAAACCTGAGCATGGCATATATTGATTATCAGAAGGCCTATGACAGCGTGCCCCACTCATGGCTACTACAGTGCCTTGACCTGTATAATATCAATCCAATAATTAAAAAAACAATGACAGCCCGCATAAAAATGTGGCAAACCAACATCTCACTAAGCCACAGCCATGGAAAGATTACCATCCCTAACATTAATATCAGAAGGGGAATCTTCCAAGGTGACAGCCTATCCCCGTTGCTCTTCTGCATGGCAATAGACCCACTTAGTAAGCTTCTCAACAACAGGGGAGAGGCCTACAACCTGGGTCAGGGACGCCAGAGAGATCCATCCAAGAAAATCAACCACCTTCTCTTCATGGATGACCTTAAGCTGTATGCAAGCTCTGAAACTGAATTGCAGCAGCTCCTGCAGGTTGTGCACACCTTTTCCAAAGACATTGGGATGAAATTTGGCTTGGATAAATGCGCCAAGTGCTCCCTCAGGGCTGGGAAAAAGATTCAGACAGACAATCTACAGCTAGATGAGGAAAATGAGATACGAGATCTCGAAGAGCACGAGTCCTATAAATACCTTGGCATTGAGGAAAATGACACCATCCAACATGCCAGGATGAGAGACAAAATTGGCAGAGAGTATGTACGCCGTGTCAGAAAGATCTGCAAAACACAGCTTACAAACAAACAAAAAATAACTGCCATTAACCAACTTGCAATGCCAGTAATTACGTACAGCTTTGGCATCATTGATTGGCCTCAACAAACCATCAACAGGCTAGATGTAAAGACTCGAAAAATGTTAACCCTCCATAGGGTCATCTATAGAAATCAGTGTCTGCCAAGACTGTAATTGCCCAGAAGAGAGGGAGGATTGGGTCTATCAGAGATAAACCACCAGCACAGAGCCACTATAGTCAGCATTGGCCAGTACCTAAGAAGCTCCTTAAACCCCAGCCTAGCAATGGTACGTGAACACCAAGATTCAAGAGCCAGCAAAACAAATTCCATCACAAAGTTGGCCAAGCATTTTGGACAAGGCTGTTATATAGATGAGGCAGAAACACCAAACAATCCTGCCACAGAGATAGCCCAAAAGAGCCGCAAGAGATACACCCAGACTTTTAAGGACAGGTGCATTGATGAGTGGTCAGGACAGAAACGTGCCACATACTTCTTCGATGAACTATCCAAGGACTATATTGATAAGGAAGGGTCCTTGGACTGGCTAAGAAGGGGAGCCCTCCACTACAACCAGGAGAGGCTTATAATGGCCGCACAAGACCAGGGCCTGATGACAAATGCGTTTAAAAAGATGGCTGGTCTCAGTCAGGACAACAAGTGCAGGTTTAGCCACACTGAAGTGAAGAGTGTGAGCCACCTGATATCGAGTTGCAAAATCATGTTGGCAGATGGCTCCTATACAGCACGACATAATGGAGTGTGCAGATACCTCCACTGGACCATCTGTAAGAAACTGAATATCAGATGTAGCAGCAGGCACTGGGAACATCTACCTGAGAGAACTGTGGGGAATGAGACATACACCATCCATTATGACCATGAAATCCCCACAGCTACCTATCTGGAAAACGCAGCTGTCAAACCTGACATTGTAATATGGAACAAGAGAGAGAGAGTGGCAACTTTGGTTGAGGTCAGTGTCCCTAATGATGGGGGCCTAAATAGAGCTGAAAGGAAGAAAATAACAAAATATCAGGGTCTAATGTATGATATGAAAAGAAACTGGAACCTCAAAGAGATCTCCATCATTCCAGTTATCATAGTAGCCACTGGACTCATGAAGAAGAACTTGAAAAAGTATTTGGCAAGTATACCTGGTGAACCAAATGCAAGAGAAATCCAAACAACTGCACTCAAGGGAACAGCCAGGATCCTGAAAAGAGCTCTAGGTTGGAGTCTGTTAATAGCGGGTGATCGTATGGCATTTTGAAGAATGCCCCGTCCCCAGCAAATGAATGAAAATAAAAATTTTTAAAAAAGCGAGAAATCGTATTCTTGTGAAATTTGTGGGAAATCATTAACAATGAGTAATAGTTTTAAAATTCACATGCAAACCCACACTGGCGAGAGACCTTATTCTTGTGAAATTTGTGGGAAATCATTTACAGTTAGTAATAAGTTAAAAAGGCACATGCAAACCCACACTGGCGAGAAACCTTGTTCTTGTGAAATTTGTGACAAATCATTTACTAGAAAATGTCGTGAAAATTCACATGCGAACCCACACTGGACACTATCCTCGAGTATCTTCGGTCTCTCTGTACAAGGGTTTATCAGGGCAACCTGACATGAGGATACTTACCCCTACAAGTAAACCCTGACCAAATATTCAAAATTACATAGTATCAGCAGCACAAATAAGATCCCCTCATACGAGGAATAGTGCATCTTCTCCTAGTGATGTTACCTCAAGTAACACCATGTGCTGGATAAACATAAAGCGAAATTAACATCATAACGGTTGTAGTGGGGGCAACTGCTCTGGTGAAAAAAACCTAAGTAAATACTTAGAAACAATCCCCGGAAAACCAAATTGTAGGGAAGTACAGATAGCAGCCCTAAAAGGAACAACATCTATCCTTAAGAGAGCCCTTGGATATAAATTTTATTCATAGGGAAATCAAGTGTTTGCCTCAAGAGTAGGCTCCTTGATCTCTTTAGATAAACTAAATTAAAATGAAAAAAAAAGAGAGAAGCTTTATTCTTGTGAAATTTGTGGGAAATCATTTTTAATAAGTAACAATTTAAATATGCACATGCGAACCCACACTGGCAAAAAAAACTTATTTTTGTTAAATTCGTGGGAAATCATTTACTACAATATATGAAGTGAAAATTAACATCAAAACGAATCCACACCAGGGAGAAACCTTATTCTTGTGAAATTTGTGGGAAATCATTTACAATGAGTAATGATTTAAAATTCACATGCGAACTCATACTGGAATGAGACCTTATTCTTGTGAAATTTGTGGTAAAACATTTCTTTAAAACTTTTATGTAAAAATACACATGTGAACCAACACTGTAGAGAATCCTGATTCTTGTCAAATTTGTGGTGAAAGAAGTGATAGCCCCATGAAGCAGCCCATTGATTTCTGAGAACTTCGGCTGAAATAAAATGAACACAAAAAGAGAGAAACTTTGTCATTGTGAAATTTATGCTAAATCATTTAAAACCAAAACTGATGTAACAATTTACATGTGAACCCTCATTTTTGAGAAGGCTGCTTCTTGTACAATTTGTGGTAAATCATTTACAAAAAGTAATTTAAAAATGCACATGCGACCGGTACGACCAATAGACCACAAGAAGGATATACTATAACATAAGTTACTGGCCAATTGGGGAGAGGAAAATTAATGTTCTTAACTTCTTTACTAACTTAACCTTTGACAAGTAAAAGAGAACTTTATAATATCTATGCATCTCATATAGATATCAAGTGTAAACATCAGGAAGGGGCCCCTTGATTTCTAAAAACTTTGACTTCAATAAAATGAAACAAGGGAGAAACCTTATTTTTGTGAAATTTGTGGGAAAAAATTCACAGCAAAATTCACAGAAAAAATGCAGATACGAACCTACACAGGAGAGAAACCCTACAAGTAAACCCTGACCAAATATTCAAATTACATAGTATCCGCAGCACAAATAAGGTCCCCTCATACGAGGAATAGTGCATCTCCTAGTGATGTTACCTCAAGTAATACCACGTAGCTGGATACTCCACCAGACTAGATTAATTCTTGTCCTGGAATCCGGTAATACCAACAGACAAAAAGAAAGATATACTATGACATACTTTACTGGTCAGTTGGGGAGAGAAGAAATTATTCTTAACTTTTTTACTAACTCAATGCTTGAGAAATAAAGGAGAATTTTAATAGAATACTCGGGTATCTATGTATCTCATATAGAGATCAGTGTGGGTTCGCATGTGACTTTTCAAGTGTTAGCCCCAGGAAGGGGCCCCTTGATTTCTGAGATCTTCGACTGAAGTAAAATTAAACATTAAGAGAGAAACCTTATTCTTGTGAAATTTGTGGGAAATCATTTACAATAAAATCCACATACGAACCCACACCGGGGAAAAGCATATTCTTGTGAAATTTGTGGGAAATCATTTACAACAAAATCCATCGAAAAAATACATATGCGAACAACCCACACTGGAGAAAAACCTCATTCTTGTGAAATTTGTGGGAAATCATTTACTACAAAATATAAAGTGAAAATTCACATGTGAACCCACACTGGCAAGAAACCTTATTCTGGTAAATCATTTCAAACTAAACGTGCAGTAAATATACACATGCTACACTAAACTGTGACATTTGTGGAAAACTGGCGAGAAACCTTATTTTCTTCAAATTCGTGGCAAATCATTTTCTATAAGTAATAATTTAAAAGTGCACATGCGAAACCACACTTGCAAAAAACCTAATTTTTGTCAAATTTGTGATAAATCATTTACTACAAAATATACAGTGAAAAATCACATGCGAACCCACACTGGAGAGAAACCTTATTCTTGTGAAATTTGTGGGAAAGACTTTTCTACAAAATATCAAGTGAAAAATCACATCCGAACCCACACTATGGGGAGTTTGAATTACCTACTAGACACTATCCTCGAGTGTCTTCGGTCTCTCTGTACAAGGGTTTGTCAGGACAACCTGACATGAGGATACTTACCCCTACAAGTAAACCCTGACCAAATATTCAAATTACATAGTATCCGCAGCACAAATAAGATCCCCTCATACGAGAAATAGTGCATCTTCTCCTAGTGATGTTACCTCAAGTAACACCACGTAGCTGGATACTCCACCAGACTAGATGAATTCTTGTCCTGGAATCCGGTAAGACCAACAGACCACAAGAAAGATACTATGACATACTTGACTGGTCAGTTGGGGAGAGAAGAAATTATTCTTAACTTTTTTACTAACTCAATGCTTGAGAAATAAAAGAGAATTTTAATAGAATACTCGGGTATCTATGTATCTCATATAGAGATCAAGTGTTAGCCCCAGGAAGGGGCCCCTTGATTTCTGAGAACTTCGACTGAAGTAAAATTAAACATTGTGAGAAACCTTATTCTTGTGAAATTTGTGGGAAATCATTTACTACAAAATATCAAGTGAAAAATCACATGCAAACCTACACTGGTGAGAAACCATATTCTTGTGAAATTTGTGGGAAATCAATTACAATGAGTAATGATTTAAAAATTCACATGCAAACCAACACTGGGGAGAAACCTTATTCTTGTGAAAGTTGTGGGAAATCATTTACTACAAAATATGAAGTGAAAATTCACATGGGAGCCCACATTGGCGAGAAACCTTATTCTTCTGTCATTTGTGGTAAATCATTTCAAACTAAACGTGCAGTAAATATACACATGCGTACTAAGGAAGAACATTATTATTTGTGACATTTGTGTTAAATGATTTACAAAAAAACTTGAGGTAAAAATACACATGTGAATTCACACTCGGGATAAACTTTATTGTTGTGCAATCTGCTGTAAATCATTTACAATAAGTAATAATTTAAAAATACACATGATAACCCACACTGTAGAGCAGCACTTATAACAAATAACATCAGCCCCCTTCATAACCCTATAACAGTTCCCACCAGTAACAAAAAAATACAAAACCCAAATATATCTAGGGAAGTAAGATCGGCAAATGGTGACACTCCAGAACTGCCCCCTAGAATAGACCCTCTACATCTGCAAGCTACAGATAGATTAACAATATCCCCAACAACAGTCCCAACACAAACACACCTCCCAATACCAGTACACCCACATAACTATTCAAAAACACACCCTAAACTAAATCCCAAAGCCAAACAAAAGCCTACGGAAACTCTCACACCACAAAACTCTGCACTAAATACTCCACCTGCATTATCCCCAGCACTCAGCCCACCTCCACCACCACCATCTCCACCCTTTGAGCCAGATGAGGAACAATTGGCAGTTGAGGAGAACCTCAGTAACACCATTGAGGAGGTCAAGTCCATGGGACTAGAGAACCGACCACAACTGTCAAAAATAAAACCCTACAGAACCACCAAAGCTCTCATCACTAAAGTCAACACTGCACTGCAGAGACTGGTACCAGATGCAGTGTCGCTCACGGAACTCAACCAGATCACATATGCAGCTGGGCTTTATATCGATAGGATAACATTCCCTCAAAAGAATGTTAAAAAGCGATTTAATCCCAGAGCTTCCAAAACTACACCTGCATGGAAGCTCAAGCTGCAAAAAGAATTAAACCTCCATCGGAAAGAAATGAGCCAAATAAAACAGTTCCTCGCAGCTCCCACAACAGAAGGGAGACTGAAAAACACCATCAGCAGACTCCATGCAAAGTACCACACCACCAGCAGTGAGGAACTAAACAACGTTGTCAGGGAGCTGGAAGGCAAGATACCAGCACTTGCTAAAAGAATAAAAACCGAGGAAAATAAGAAGAAGGCCCAGTCCCAGAACAAACAGTTTGAAGCAAACCCTAGAGTGTTCTATAGAACTCTAATAAGGGATACCATTACTGTAGAAAAACCACCTAAAGAACAAGACCTGGAGAACTACTGGCGACCCCTGTTTGAGTGTGAGGGAGTATACAACCAAGAGGCCCAGTGGATTGGAGACATACAGAGGATAAATGAGACCAAGCCCACAATGCCGGAGCCAGTAATTACAACAGAAGCGACTAAAAAAAAAACTAGCTCTGTTTGCTAACCACAAGAAACCTGGCATTGACAATGTCTCCAATTTTTGGTTAAAGCAGTTGACTGCACTCCATGGCCACTACAGTAAATGCTTCAACAGACTACTGAGGGGTGAAGAGGCAACACCACCATGGCTCACTAAGGGAGACACAAGCCTCATACCCAAAACAAAAGAGACACAATACCCAAATAAGTACAGACCCATATGCTGTCTCAGTACCACCTACAAGCTCTTTACTGGCCTGGTAGCCGATAGCATCTACGACCATCTCTCCTCTGGGAACTACCTAGAAGATCAACAAGCTGGCTGTAGGAGACGATGCTTTGGTACCAAGGACCAGTTATTGATTGACAAAACCATTTTAGAGGATTGTAGGAAGCGGCATAGAAACCTGAGCATGGCATGGATTGATTACCAGAAAGCCTATGACAGCGTGCCCCACTCATGGCTACTACAGTGCCTTGACCTGTATAATATCAGTCCAATAATTAAAAAAACAATGACAGCCCACATAAAAATGTGGCAAACCAACATCTCACTAAGCCACAGCCATGGAAAGATTACCATCCCTAACATTAATATCAGAAGGGGAATCTTCCAAGGTGACAGCCTATCCCCGTTGCTCTTCTGCATGGCAATAGACCCACTTAGTAAGCTTCTCAACAACAGGGGAGAGGCCTACAACCTGGGACAGGGACGCCAGAGAGATCCATCCAAGAAAATCAACCACCTTCTCTTCATGGATGACCTTAAGCTGTATGCAAGCTCTGACACTGAATTGCAGCAGCTCCTGCAGGTTGTGCACACCTTTTCCAAAGACATTGGAATGAAATTTGGCTTGGATAAATGCGCCAAGTGCTCCCTCAGGGCTGGGAAAAAGATTCAGACAGACAATCTACAGCTAGATGAGGAAAATGAGATACGAGATCTCGAAGAGCAGGAGTCCTATAAATACCTTGGCATTGAGGAAAATGACACCATCCAACATGCCAGGATGAGAGAGAAAATTGGCAGAGAGTATGTACGCCGTGTCAGAAAGATCTGCAAAACACAGCTTACAAACAAAAATAAAATAACTGCCATTAACCAACTTGCAATGCCAGTAATTACGTACAGCTTTGGCATCATTGATTGGCCTCAACAAACCATCAACAGGCTAGATGTAAAGACACGAAAAATGTTAACCCTCCATAGGGTCATCTATAGAAATCAGTGTCTGCCAAGACTGTACTTGCCCAGAAGAGAGGGAGGATTGGGTCTATCAGAGATAAACCACCAGCACAGAGCCACTATTGTCAGCATTGGCCAGTACCTAAGAAGCTCCTTAAACCCCAGCCTAGCAATGGTACGTGAACACCAAGATTCAAGAGCCAGCAAAACAAATTCCATCACAAAATTGGCCAAGCATTTTGGACAAGGCTGTCATATAGATGAGGCAGAAACACCAAACAATCCTGCCACAGAGATAGCCCAAAAGAGCCGCAAGAGATACACCCAGACTTTTAAGAACAGGTGCATTGATGAGTGGTCAGGACAGAAACGTGCCACATACTTCCTCGATGAACTATCCAAGGACTATATTGATAAGGAAGGGTCCTTGGACTGGCTAAGAAGGGGAGCCCTCCACTACGACCAGGAGAGGCTTATAATGGCCGCACAAGACCAGGGCCTGATGACAAATGCGTTTAAAAAGATGGCTGGTCTCAGTCAGGACAACAAGTGCAGGTTTTGCCACACTGAAGTGGAGAGTGTGAGCCACCTGATATCGAGTTGCAAAATCATGTTGGCAGATGGCTCCTATACAACACGACATAATGGAGTGTGCAGGTACCTCCACTGGACCATCTGTAAGAAACTGAATATCAGATGTAGCAGCAGGCACTGGGAACATCTACCTGAGAGAACTGTGGGGAATGAGACATACACCATCCATTATGACCATGAAATCCCCACAGCTACCTATCTGGAAAACGCAGCTGTCAAACCTGACATTGTAATATGGAACAAGACAGAGAGAGTGGCAACTTTGGTTGAGGTCAGTGTCCCTAATGATGGGGGTCTAAATAGAGCTGAAAGGGAGAAAATAACAAAATATCAGGGTCTAATGTATGATATGAAAAGAAACTGGAACCTCAAAGAGATCTCTATCATTCCAGTTATCATAGGAGCCACTGGACTCATGAAGAAGAACTTGAAAAAGTATTTAGCAAGTATACCTGGTGAACCAAGTGCAAGAGAAATCCAGACAACTGCACTCAAGGGAACGGCCAGAATCCTGAAAAGAGCTCTCGGTTGGAGTCTGTAAATAGCGGGTGATCGTATGGCATTTGGAAGAATGCCCCGTCCCCAGCAAATGAATGAAAAGAAAAATAAAAAAAAAAAATAGAGCAATTTTAATTACCTACTAGAGTGTCTCTGATCTATCTATGCAACTGTTTGTCAGAACAACCTGACATGAGAATACTTCACCCTACAAGTAAACTGATAAAATATTCAAAATAACATAGTATTCTAAGCTGAAATAAGATCCTCTCGACACAGCTTTGCACCGGCTCATTTGAGGAATCGTGCATCATTCCCCAATGATGATGACTCTAGTAACATCACTAAACAAGATACTCCACCAGACTAGATGAATACTTCTCCATGAATCTGGTAAGACCATGAGACTACAAGAAAGATATACTATGTCATACTTGACTGGTCAGTTGGGGACAGAAGAAAATTATTATTCTTAGCTTTTTTACTAACTCAATGCTGTCCAGAGTTTAACTGGTCAATTAGTGTAAGAGAAAATTAATGTTATTTACTTTTTTATGCATGTGAACAGGGTGCAGTACTGTTGTTGTTAATACATGTCACATAGACAAGACGTGCTTTGCCTAGTGTCTATGATTTGAGTTTTGTGATTTAAAAAATGCAGTGAAAAAATTGCATGTGAACAGGATACAGTGATGGAATTCGAAAGGCTTGCAGTTTGAAGAAAGAAGCGATTAGAGTAGAAAGCTTTCCAACATCTGGGATCTTTACAGTGAAGGGGTTTGTTTTAGTTGACTGTCAGGTTGGTTGTGGATATTTACGTGGGGGCAGCAAGTTCATCGGAGCACATTACATTGATATACTTGTAAAACCAGTACATGTATGCAATATTACAATGGGGTGACGGAGTGTGGAGCTTGGTAGATAGTATGGTACCCATTAGATTAGAAGCTCTTTTTTGGACCCGTTCTAAGAGGGAAATACTATTAGTTGGTGCACCAGCCCAGATGTGACAACAATACTCCATTCATTGGAGAATGGTAGCTTTGTAAAGGTATAGGATACTGGCAAGTGTGAGAAGTTTTCTAGCTCAGTGAAAGGAGACAACCTTCTTTGCAGCAGCCTTGGCAGTATCTTCTATGTATTTGTTCCAATTTAGATTCTATCTGAATATCTTTGCTGGTGCACCAACACCAATATACACCTCTCCGATCATGATAGTAAAACAGTATTGTTCTTTAGTGCAGGGTAAATGTTCGATCCTCAGTGCAAACGATACTAAGAATACAATTACGAATTAAAATTAAAACTTCTACTTGGTCATGGCTGACAGAATGAGAGCGCGCTACCACTGAGTTTGTTCAAAATGTTGTACAGATTCTCGTGTATGACGGAAAGATTTCCGAGTTCGACAAGATTGAATCGGCCGAAACGTTGTGAGAATAACATACAAAATGAGAACGGTCGTCCGTATGATCAAAATAAGACAGATCTTTGATAGGAAATAAAATTGGAACATTCTTTTCATACAACTGATGAGGTTAAAACTAAAACATATTTGTCAATATTTAAAGAATTCCTTAGAATATTTATCATAGGTCAAAAGTTTAGAATAACTCACACAAATAAATGTCTCATCTATTTATGATACTATCGTGGTCTGGACAGTAATACAGTGTTGCATTCTGGGTGACTGTACTAAATATGGGCTGATGGCTCAGGATCGCATGCATTTTGGCTACCTACTCCGTCAACTGTTTCACACTTTCGATGTGTTGAAGATCTGCAGTATATAATTCATCTTCACAAATATACAAAGCTAGTGAGGAACATGGAAGTAGTCTTTTTGTACATATTCAGTAAAATGTGTTCATAGGAGTTGTATGAACGAGTGGCGTAACCCTCACAGCATAAAAGTAAATAAAAGCATTAAATGGGTTGATATATCAACATTTGATTGTAGATTGCGAACGTCAACTTTTGATTTTCACAATGACCGTATATTTTGTGATACATCAACCAAATCCAAAGAATGGTGAAGAAATCAGTGTTATCATCTTGGGCAAACATTTGAATTTCATAACATTATAGTTAATCCTGGAACTATGAATGGAGTGATACATTGCTAGAAATATTATCCTCTCCAAATGAATTACATACCAACGTGTGATGTCATAGATTTGGCTTGCGAGACTAAAACAAAAGACAAAAAAATGAAAGAACAAGACGAATACGTGTGTTTAAATTTTAAGCCGGAGTTAAAACTGATTAGTTTTCACCGGGCGCTTTTTATTATTTCTGGTATCTCTTAATGTGCATGTCTGGTAATTTCTTACGATATGCAAAGGAAGGAAAATAATGACGGCATTAAACGTCTCCTGTTACTGATAAAAAAAAACATGGATGCATAGTGTGTGTGTGTGTCTTGTATGTATGATAGGAAAAAGAGGGAGTACAGTTAATTTTTCTTACTATGATATGCATGTATTTGGTTAAGTTGGCGGTTTTTACTGTCTGACCAGTTATCCAGCGTGGAAAATGTCCTAGAATTGCTTTTCTGCTAAACCTGATGGAGTCACTTCATAAACTACCTGTACATTTCATCATGTTCAGCTTGGATTTTCTCAAAATCTTGTTCAAGCACCTGATGTTGACATTTAAGAGTTTATTGTTACCGTTAAATGGACAATGGTCATTTTAAAACTCTGTTTATCCTCATAAGTGGACCCAATTTTCGACGTTCGTCTTTGTTATGATATTCTGTGAGTGGCTCATCAGGATGGCTTGGATTCTAGAAGATAGAACGAGGAGCTGTGCCATCAGGTTTTTATTAAAGCTTAGCCATTACAGGAAGTGCACAGAAATCAGAGGCGGATAATCATATTAATATTAGGAGCGTTAGGTACTAGTCAAGGGATGTAACTAATAAAGCATCCCCCTTTCTTAATTAAAAGGTGGGATATTTAATCAAGTTTAAGTTTGGAAACTGCTTCAAGGAAAATCTTCAATCAGTCTTTTGTTCTTGAGGATGGGGATTCAGAGGTCTAGTCTGGGAAATCTTTATATATCTCCGAGATCGCCATGGTTCAGGGATAGGTCTAGTTGATCCACTGAGATGTGATTCGTGGTTGGTTGTTTTACCAGAATGTGTGGTCTCGGTGCATCAGACATTATTACCTGGCTGGAGCCTTATGATGAACTGCTTTGGTCTCTGCAATGAGATGAGGGATGGTTGAACACTTATAGGGTATGGTGTGTTTTTTTCAGCTATAGGTATTTGGTCATGTGCGACCTTGGGTGTTGGATCAATTCTAGCTGGTCTGAGGTATTGTCTATACTGTTGGTAAATGATAAAATATCTGTCTCACTGAGCTGACCGACGGTCTTCTGTCGAATTCTCCCAGAGCCAGTTCTTTTATTGGGAATTTCTACTTGTCACAAGGTTTGTGATTCGCTCACCAATCACAATTCGTATTGCAATTTTCTGCATTTTTATGATTGGTTGAGCAATGAAAAACCTTTATTTTCACAAAAGGGTGGACCTTAATTATGGGACCCCAATATGGGGCTGGGTCTTAATTAAGAATTAGCACGCCTTAATATAAGTTGGCAGGTAATTATATTTGTCAGATGTGGAAAGTGTACTTTCGCGACCTTTCCAATCTTTCGACACAAAATGGTTGGTCATAAATAATTTATTCATTGTTCTGAATTAGATTTCACTTATAATTTTGAAAGGTCATCAAATCAAATCGTTAACACCCGTCGGAATCAAGTAGGATTCTCTTCCCATTCTGACTTTGATATAAGAAATATAAACAATTCAATTTGAGTTATTTCTTTCAACTGTCATTGTTAATCTGGGAAAAACAAGGTCCTAGCGTGACCTGTCAATGATCGAAAATAAAGCTCTAGCTTTCAGGGTCACCCCAGTGCAAAAGATGACCTTTCGACTTAGATCGTTCACAAAAACAATATTCTGCGTGCCAATTCTAAATTCATTTCAACCAGATTTATTACATAATTAAATTCAATTAATTTATCAAAAACCTTTAATCAATTAAAATTCCACCAGACAGTTCTGCATCGTGCCACACGAGGAGAAAGTGTACGATTACTTTCCTCGTCTGAATTGGACTTAGCTTTACATATTTCTTTCGTCTTTCTTTACAAAATGAAATTGATAAAATAATCAAATGATAAAAACATGTTCAATCTAAATTACTTCTTTGAAATATAAATTCTTTCATTGCCAAATAATTATTTGAGTCATTAAGGGAGACAATTCAATATAAACTCAACAAGGGAGATAATTCAGTACAAAGTAAAACAAAATTGATAATCTCTATTGTTCTTTGAATTGGAGTACATGTACGACATTAATAAATTGGGATTATTGGGCAGTGATGCAAGTTAAAGTTAGTATTTTGTTTAGAAATGGCTTAAAAATAGTTCAAATGAGCTAGATATTTTGAGTAAATTTGTAGAGTATCACCTTCCGCTGAAAATACCCGTCTAAAGAATGAGATTATGATTTTTTAAGAAGATAATTAGGTGTGAATAATTTGATAAACTTGGTTAAAGAAGAATTTTGTTTTTACAATTTAGGCAGGGGATGAGTTTCGTATATAAATTTAACATAAAATGAGACCCCATTTCAAAATTTGAGCTTTGAATATAATGTTATTTTTAATATTTGGTCATAGTTCAGTGAAATAACCTGTTTTTAAAAAAGGTAAACATAATTGCAACACAAATTGTATTTCAATAAAGTCTTTATTTTAACAGTAAAAGTCGAAACAAAAACGATGTGAAATATACAAATTTGGCATCACTAGGTGAAGGTGCACCATTACCTTCGTTGTATGAACAAGTTTGTAGTCATGCTAAGAGATTTTATTTTACCTTTGAATGTTATTTTGAATATTTGTCATAGTCCAGTGAAAAAAGGTAAAATAATTGCAACACAAGTTTTTGCACAATGCATTTTTAATTTGTCCCTATTTTAGCAGTAAAAGTCGAGAAAAAAATATACTGATGTAAAATATACAAATTTGGCATTTTTTATCAACAAGTATTTTTACAATGAACATGATGTACGCTATTAATCGCAACAAGGCATCATTTGAAATTTATAAATAAAATTTATGATATGAAATAATGTGCATCGGATGGTTTTCCCATTTCCATCCAGTTCACATTTAGATATTATATTCCTTTACTCGTCTCTAGCAACGACTTGGCAAGACGAGATAAATCCCCTGGACTCAATTTTTTTTCTATAGTACATGCCTGCTGGCTGGACCAACCCATCTTATTTTCTTACCATCCCTTTAAGTGTAATTGTTTGTATTTCTCTTGCACTCGGTTCACCGGGTATACTCGCCAGATAGCTTTTGAAATTCTTTTTCATTAGTCCTGTTGCTCCTATCATTTCTTTTCGTGTCGTACATGAGACCTTGGTAATTCTGTAATATTTTCCCTTTCAACTCTGTTTAATCCTGCATCATTAGGGACACTGACTTCAACTAGGGTTGCTACTTTTTCCCTTTTGTCCCATATTACGATGTCAGGTTTAACAGCTCCGTCTTCTAGATATGTAGCTGTAGGGATTGCATAGTCATAGTGGATGGTGTATGAATTATTTCCAACTGTTCTTTCTGGTATATGCTCCCCGGACTTTCTGCTACACTGAATATTCAACTTTTTACAAATAGTTCAGTGAAGCAATTTACACACTCTGTTGTTGCATTGTATAATAGCCATCCTCCAAGAGAACCTTACAACTGGATGTCAGGTGGCTCACACTCTCTACTTCTGTGTGGCAGAACCTGCACTTGTTATTGTTGCTGAGACCACTCATCTTTTTAAAGGCATTGGTCATCAAGCCTTGATATTGAGCAGCCATTATCATTCTCTCCTGATCATAATGAAGAGATCCTCTTTTCAGCCAGTCTACAGAGCCTTCCTCATCTATATATTCCTGGAATTATTCACCTAGGAAATACTTAGCACGTTGTTAGTTGGCTCATTCTTCCAGTTTTCTGGAATGGAAGGTCTTGGTGTATTTCTGGTGGCTTTTCGGGCTATTTCTGTGGCAGGATTGTTGTCTGTTTCTGCCTCATTTGTAAGACAGTCCTGTCCAAAATGTTTTGTGATAGAGGTTGTTTTGCTTGCTCTGGTTTCTTCATGTTACTATTATAAGGTTTGGGTTCTGGGAGCTCATCAGATATTGACCGGTTCTCACAATAGTGGCTAAATGTTGATAGTCAATCTCTGAGATACCCATTCCCCCTGTACCTCTTGGCATATACAGCCTCTGTAGACACTAGTTCCTGTATATTACTCCGTACATTGTCAACATTTTTCTCGTTTTAGTGTCTAATCTATTAATGTTTTTTGTGGTCAATCAATAATGCCAAAGCTGTATGTTATCACTGGCATAGCTAATTGGTTAATGAAAATTACTTTATTTTTGTTTGTAAGCTGTGTTTTGCAAATTTTTCTAACACGGTGTATATATTCTCTGCCAATTTTTTCTCTCATCTTGGCATGTTGAATCATATCGTTTTCTTCTATGCCAAGGTGTATGTATTGCTCCTGTTCTTCAAGGACTTTGATGTCAGTATCTTCATCAAGCTGTATGTTTTCCGTTTGGATCTTCTTTCCAGCTCTGAGGGAGCACTTTGTAGATTTGTCTAAGCCGAACTTCATTCCAATATTTTTGGGGAAGGTATGTACAACCTGTAAGAGTCGGCTTAAGTTAGCATCTGAACTAGCATACAGCTTGAGGTCATCAATGAAGAGAAGGTGGTTGACCCTTTTGTTATGATCTTGTTTGCGGTCCTGGCTCTGATTGTAGGCACTCTGACTTTTGTTTAGTAATTTGCTTAACAGATCAATTGACAGGCAAAAGAGTAGAGGAGATAAGCTATCTCTTTGGAAGATTCCCCTTCGGATCTTGACGTCAGAGATTTTTTATTGTTCCATTTGTGTGTTTTAATGCCATGGTTGTTTTCCACATATTTATTCGTACTGCCATGGTGTTCTTGATGACCGGATGGATATTATATAGATCAAGGCAGCGCAGGAGTCATGCGTGAGGTACACTATCGTATGCCTTTTGGTAATCGATCCACACCATGCTTAGATTTCTCTGCCTCTTCCTACAGTCCTCAAGGATGTTGTTATTGATCAACAATTGGTCCTTGCTGCCTAAACACTTCCTCCAGCTTGTTCTTTTTCCATGTTCTCCAGAAGAGAGGTGTTCATAGATGCTGTCTGCAACCAGGTCAATGAAGAGTTTGTAGGTTGTAGCAAGACAGCAGATCAGTCTGTATTTTGTAGGGTTTTTCTCTTGCACTTGGTTCATAAGGTATACTTGCCAAATACTTTTTCAAGTTTTTCTTCATAAGTCCAGTGGCTCCTATGATAACTATAATGATGGAGATCTCTTTGAGGTTCCAGTTTCTTTTCATATCATACATTAGACCTTGATATTTTGTTATTTTCTTCCTTTCCGCTCTGTTTAGGCCCTCATCATTAGGGACACTGACCAAAGTTGCCACTTTCTCTCTCTTGTTTCAGTGAAGAGTTTGTAGGTTGTAGTGAAGCAGCAGATCAGTCTATATTTTGTAGGGTTTTGTGTCTCACTCGTTTTGGGTATGAGGGTCGTATCACAGTTTACTAGCCATCCTTCAAAAGTCTGGTGAAGCAGCTACTATAATGGTTATGAAGTGCTGTTAGTTTTTGCAGCCAGAGATTCGTTATATTGTCTATGCCAGGTTTATTGTTATTCTGAATTTGATCTAGCTTTTGTTTTATCATTTCAGACGTTATCTCAGGCTCTGGCATTTTTGGCTTGCTTTTATTACTTCGAGTTATATCTAAGATTCACTTGGCCTCTTGGTTGAATAATCCCTCATTCTCAAATATTTTTGGCTTGCTTTTATTACTTCAAGTTATATCTAAGATTCACTTGGCCTCTAGGTTGAATAATCCCTCATTCTCAAACATTTTTGGCTTGCTTTTATTACTTCAAGTTATATCTAAGATTCACTTGGCCTCTTGGTTGAATAATCCCTCATTCTCAAATATTTTTGGCTTGCTTTTATTACTTCAAGTTATATCTAAGATTCACTTGGCCTCTTGGTTGAATAATCCCTCATTCTCAAATATTTTTGGCTTGCTTTTATTACTTCAAGTTATATCTAAGATTCACTTGGCCTCTTGGTTGAATAATCCCTCATTCTCAAATATTTTTGGCTTGCTTTTATTACTTCAAGTTATATCTAAGATTCACTTGGCCTCTAGGTTGAATAATCCCTCATTCTCAAACATTTTTGGCTTGCTTTTATTACTTCAAGTTATATCTAAGATTCACTTGGCCTCTTGGTTGAATAATCCCTCATTCTCAAATATTTTTGGCTTGCTTTTATTACTTCAAGTTATATCTAAGATTCACTTGGCCTCTTGGTTGAATAATCCCTCATTCTCAAATATTTTTGGCTTGCTTTTATTACTTCAAGTTATATCTAAGATTCACTTGGCCTCTTGGTTGAATAATCCCTCATTCTCAAATATTTTTGGCTTGCTTTTATTACTTCAAGTTATATCTAAGATTCACTTGGCCTCTTGGTTGAATAATCCCTCATTCTCAAACATAGGCCTCCAGTAGTTTTCTATTCCAACATTGGGTCTCCATGTATATTTTAAATGAAAACTTTTGTTAATTATTTACCACAAATTTTACAAGAATAAGGTTTCTCGCCAGTATGAACTCGCATGTGTATTTTTACATTATAACTTTTAGTAAATGATTTACTACAAATCTCACAATTATTTACCAGAAATTTAACAAGAATGAAGTTTCTCCCCCAGGGTGGGTAAGCATGTGTATTTTTACTTCAGTTTTTGTAGTAAATTATTTACCACAAATTTCACAAGAATGTGGTTTCTCCCCCAGGGTAGGTAAGCATGTGTATTTTTACTTCAGTTTTTGCAGTAAATTATTTACCACAAATTTCAGAAGAATGAGATTTCTCCCCCAGGGTATGTAAGCATGTGTATTTTTACTTCAGTTTTTGTAAATTATTTACCACAAATTTCAGAAGAATGAGATTTCTCCCCCAGTGTGGGTACACATGTGTATTTTTACTTCAGTTTTTGTAGTAAATTATTTACCAGAAATTTGACAAGAATAAGGTTAGTCTCTTTTTTCATTTTAATTTAGTTTATCTAAAGAGATCAAGGGGCCCTCTTTTGAGGCTAATACTTGATTTCCCTATGAGTAAAATTTATATCAGAGGGTTCTCTTAAGGATAGCTGTTGTTCCCTACAGTTTGGTCTTCCCGGGATTGTTTCTAAGTATTTTCTTAGATTTTTTTCACTAGACCAGTTGCCACAACTAAAACCTGATGTTTATCTCATCGAGGGACACAGTGCGGGTAAGCATTTATATTTTTACTTCAGTTTTTTTTAAATTATGTACCACAAATTTAACAAGAAGGAGGTTTCTTCCCCAGGGTGGATATGCATGTGTACTTTTAATTCACGTTTTTTCTACCACTGTTGTAGTATCAGCAATAGAAATCTAGCTAGCCCTCCTCCCACTCCCTTCCCATATCCCCTCTTCCGGTTTCGGGCTCACCGTCAGCAGTTCCGGTTTGTACACCTAAGTAAATAAACGTGTCTCACTTCAGCCTCCTTGTATTTTCGTCTAATCGACATCAATCAATGTATACGGATATCACAACATGGTGTCAGAAGTGGTTGCAAATAAGTTATAGACATCTACAGTTATCGTAGAAAAGTCGAACAACAACAGAGAAAAAAAATAGAGAAGATAAACAAAAAAAAAAAGAAACGGGTCAGCAGTCTACACGTGGAGACGGTAAAAGAGGAACTCAAAACAAGTAAGTTACGGTGTAAAGTGAATCTACAAAGTCACGGACATAATACCAAAAAAAAAACAAAAAAAAACAAAAAAAAAAACAAGCAAACAGAGAAATGCTGTCGAAAAACGCCAGAACCAGAGCCTGTGAAGGTAGGCGATTCGCTATTCATATCCATATTGTTATTGTTATTTTTCTAAACCAACAACAACAACAACAACAACAACAAAATAATTTATATACAAATACCGTACGCTAATAACTCAAGTTACACAAAAAAAAAAAAAATAATAATAATACGTATTCTTTTTCATTTCTTCTACGCGTACTAATTCACTTTATCAACAATGGCCTGTCAATTACCTCCCCCGTCTATGGATTGGCAGAGTGCCAATTTACCAAAAGATTTCGACAGATTCGCTCGACAGGTTATGTTGCACTTTAACGGATCTCTCAAAGATGCAAGTGAAGACGTAAAAGTGAATTATCTGTTGCTATGGTCGGGAATAGAACGCCAAGAGTTGAGTGACACATTTGAATTTGAGGCAGGTGAAGCGTGCAATGTAGAACACTACATCAAGAAATTTCGCGCATATATAGAGCCGAGGTCAAACTTCCGCGTCGCGAGATACCAGCTCGTACAGTGCCGGCAACAACCTGATGAAGCAGCCCACGGATTCTTGAAGAGACTAAGGCAAATAATAAAACAGTGCGAGTACGATCTCCCCGTCGAGAAAACCCTTCTGGTCGACCTTTTTATTTTGGGACTGAACATAAAGTCCACACAAAAGGCATTACTCAAAGAAGGAAAGAATCTCAGCATCGCAGAAGCGCTACATGCTGCAGAGACAGAAGAGGCAACACTGAAGCAGGTGGAGGCAATACAAAACACACATAGAGAACCAAAGATCCCCGAGGAAAGAACAGAAGATGCCCACGCAATAAAGACGGGGAAGGAGCACTATAATTAATGTTACTTCTGTGGAAAAGGCCATTACAGGGGTGAATGCCCAGCAAAAGGAAAAACCTGTGGGAAGTGCCGGAGGACAGGGCATTTTGCAGTTGTTTGCCGCACCAGTGACACAAAAGACTCCATTAATAAGCACGATAGACCTCCAAGATCGGCAAAACCCCCAAGATATAGAAATGCTCACAACATAACAGCACACAGCGACGAAGAAAACGACGACTTGCCAAAAGAGGCATATTTCCATACCATATCAGCAAAATCGCATACTCCAACAGATGCTAGAGAGGCATATGCGGAATTAAGAATAGGGAACAACAGATCCCAAATAAAAATAAATGCAAAGGTGGACACAGGCGCTATGAGCAACCTTATCCCTTGGGAATACTTCAAAAAACTCAAGCATGTACACCTTCAAGACACTCCTATCCGACTATTAGCCTTTGGGGGTGTTCAAATCGACCAAGTGGGCGTATGTCACCTAGGAGTCAGATATGGTGACAAGTTCACAAGTACCAACTTCCATGTAGTAAGAAGTGATGGACCCGCGCTACTTGGCCTCCAGACATCTAGGAAACTAGGACTAGTGACCCTCAATTTTACAATAGGGACTGTAATATCCAATCGTACATTTGGAAATGACAACAGTTATCTCCCTTGCACCATAACAATAGTAATCTGTAATTATCCCCCTTTGTTCTTTCTGATTGTATATATAAACGACCTCGGACACGTCATCACTCTTGATCGACCGGGCGAACTACAAGTAACACGTTGTTGATTGTTGTCCTTGCTTTGACCTCTGTTCC
The DNA here is from genome assembly GCA_963556195.1 of Sepiola atlantica. Lineage (NCBI taxonomy): Eukaryota > Metazoa > Mollusca > Cephalopoda > Sepiida > Sepiolidae > Sepiola > Sepiola atlantica. The sequence continues at coordinate 499,025 of CAUVYP010001289.1, forward strand.
TCATTGCTTCGTATCACTTCTTGCTTTCAGCGTATAACCAGAACACAACACTGGCGACGAGAATTTTAAACAACTCACGTTTAAAAAAAAAAAAGAGAAAAAACACTTCGAATGAAAGTCGTTACAAGGCCACGAGAATTTTAAACAACTCACGTTTAAAAAAAAAAAAGAGAAAAAACACTTCGAATGAAAGTCGTTACAAGGCCACGAGAATTTTAAACAACTCACGTTTAAAAAAAAAAAAGAAAAAAAAACACTTCGAATGAAAGTCGTTACAAGGCCACGAGAATTTTAAACAACTCACGTTTAAAAAACAAAACGAAAACTAAACGATACGAAGAACGAAACGAAAGAACATAACACACGGAATGAATAAAGAGACAATTTTGACCAAACTTTGATGTTGCTCCGGAACTTTTCGAAGAGCCCGTGCCAAAACAAAAACGGTGAAGTTTTGCACGGAAACCTTCAGATACTGAAAAGGCAAGAAAGAAACAGGTCCCTGGCCGAAACGAAAGAGGAAAACAGACAAATGCGGCCAAACTCTGATATTGCCCAAAATCATTCAAAGAGTCCGTATCAGAGACAAAGAACAGAAGTTATTCAAGCCCAGACATAATTCTACTACATAAGAAGAGAGCTGGCAAAGTCCCCAAAAGTGCCACGTACCTTGGCAGAAAGGACAGATAGTCTCTATACAGTGCCCACGTGCAAACAACGACTAGTTGATTTAGCAGGGAATGCTATCAACACTTCGAATGAAACAAAATAAACCAAGAACACTGAAGGAAAAAAAAACCCCAAAAAACAACGTAACTGGGATAAAAACTCCTTAAAGGAAAAAAAAACAAAAAAAACAACGAATAACGTAAACAACCAGATTTATCGGTGTAGCGCACAGTTAAAAAAAAAAAAAAAAAAAAAAAAAAAAAATCCAATTTTTTTTTTAATTACAAAAAAAAAAAAAAAAATGTCTTACAACGGAATACCCAATTTTCCAAGTTTTAGCGTCCACGAAAATCCGAGTACTAACGCAAATCGTTGGCAAAAGTGGTTGGGGAAACTTGAGAATGTGTTCGTGGCTTTAGACATTCAAGAAGACCGTAGAAAAAAAGCGTGTTTGCTGCACCTTGCAGGTGACGAAGTTTTTGATATTTTCCACAATTTCACGGATATTCAAAAAGGCGTTGATGCAACCGTCGAAACGGATCACACGACACCAAACACATACGAAGTAGCAAAGAACTCACTGACCGACTATTTCACACCGCAAAGAAATATGTCTTATGAGATCTTCAAATTTCGACGCGCATCGCAAAATGCTGACGAAAATCTAGACTCATTTCATGTGAGATTGAAGACACTAGCGTCCACGTGTGACTTCATGGATACAGATCGGGAGATACTCGCACAGATCGTCCAAGGCTGTTCATCCTCTAAGGTCAGACGAAGGGCACTTCGAGACAACTCCACGCTCAAACAAGTGCTAGACGAGGCCAGAGCAATTGAATTAGCTCGCACACGAGCCGCAGACATTGAACGGGAAGAGGTGGTTAATGCCCTGTCGTCACATAACAATAAACGAGACAGCAGGCAGTACACACGCAGAGAAAAAGAAAGAAAAAATACCGACGAAAAACGCAACTACGGACACACACAAGGCAGTAATCGCCAGTTTACTCCGAGGACCCAGCCACGTGGCAAAGACGCCGGACGTGTCTGCCACTACTGTGGATACTCAGCAACACATGTGAAGTGTCCAGCGAAGGGTCAAGAATGTCAGAATTGCCGGAAAAAGAACCACTTCGCAAAAGTATGTAATTCAAAACCGGTAAGACAAATTTCTTACTCATATCGAAATGATATCGAATCCCTTTCTACGTCGAGTGATGAGTCTGTCTACACAATAAAAACTCCCACGTCGACAAAAGCACCCACAGCCACCATCCTCGTTAATGACTCCCCAGTGACCTTCGTTTTGGATACCGGTGCCAGTGTTAATATAATATCTGGACGCACGTACGACGGTCTCCAGTACAGGCCGAAAATACACAACACTGCCACACAGATATTTGCATATCGGTCCAGAAAAGCCATGCCAGTCCGTGGATTCATCAATACCCCCATTGAATTTAAAGGAAAACGCTGCAAAGCAAAAATGTTCGTCATCGACAATGAAAACCCCTTGTTCGGGCACGATTTACAAAATCTACTCGGTGCCCACTCTGCTGAAGCACTGGATATGATATCCTTTAATTTTACGTTCAATGTGGCAACATCTATCCCAGATGAATTCCCCTCATTATTCGACGGAAAGATGGGAAAGATTTCTGGACCCACTGTTAAGCTGCACATCGATACTTCGATCCCACCGGTGACACAGAGACAACGAAGAATACCCTTTCACGTGAGGAAGGACGTCGAGTCGGAATTAAAACGCCTCAAGGAGATGGACGTAATTGAGGATGTTACTGGACCTACCCCCTGGGTAAGTCCCGTGGTGATAGTCCCCAAAAAACCGAGTGGCGTGCGAATCTGCATAGATATGCGAAAAGCAAACGAAGCCATACAAAGGGTCAAACATCTCATGCCGACCGTGGATGACCTGTTTGCAGATTTAAACCACTCAAAGGTGTTCAGCAAGCTGGACATGTCGAGCGCGTACCACCAATTAGAGCTGGGGGAGTCCAGCAGATACATCACCACGTTCACCACACATGCTGGACTATTCCGATACAAGAGACTGTTGTTCGGAGTAAATACAGCCTCTGAAATATTTCAAAAGGCCATTGCGGATCTTTTGAGGGGCATTCCAGGAGTCAAAAACCTCTCAGACGACATTATCGTCTATGGACGTGACCAAGCCTCACATGATGCCAGTTTGAGGTCCACGCTGGAACGACTACAGAATGCCGGGGCCAGGCTAAACAGGAAAAAGTGCCTTTTCTCGGTGAAACAAATAACTTTTTTTGGACATACCTTCAGCGAAAAAGGGGTGTCACCAGACCCAGACAAAATAGCAGCAATTACAAACTGCAAATCGCCCACCAACGTTGGAGAAGTGCGCTCATTCCTGGGCATGGTCCAATATGTGGCCAGGTTCATCCCGCACTATGCCACTGTCACCGAGCCACTCCGACAACTCACAAGAAAAGACAGAGAATGGAGGTGGTCAGAGACAGAAGAGAGGGCAGTGATAAAATTAAAAAAGGCCCTGACTGGAGCTGGAGTTATGGTCTACTTCGATCAGAACAAGGAGACAAACATACTGGTAGACGCGAGCCCCGTTGGACTAGGGGCAATGCTTACACAAGACGGAAAGGTCTTGTGTTATGCCAGCCGTGCTCTCACAGATGTGGAACAGCGATACTCGCAGACGGAGAGAGAAATGCTAGCCGTTGTATACGCTGCTGAGCATTTTCATCTTTATTTGTATGGGTCAAGGTTCACCATCACCACTGACCACAAACCACTTCTCGGTATTGTAAAAAGTCTCAAACCAGCTACATCCAGAATCGAACGATGGCGCCTACGCCTCATGCAATATGAGGATAGCATGGTGACAGCACAAAGAGATGACTACCAAGTTACCCGGAATTCCTCTCACTTTAAGCGGATAAGTCCAGATAATCTTCCCAGAGAAAACATAGAATCAGACTCTGAAGATGAGTTATACTCATATCCACAACAGGAAAACTCAGACTCCAGACACGAAGGCCAGACGCATTTACCGCCCATAACAGTAACACCAAAACATAATCCACCAGTGGTAAGACGTAATCCAACACGGAAACGACTCCCGCCGATACGCCTTGAGGACTATATCAGATAGTTAGATTAGTGAGTAAAGTCTCTATTTCTGTCTTAGAAATTCCGTCAGCTCCCCTGAAGAAGAAACAGATTCTGATTCTGAAGAATCGAAAGACGATTCCCTCCACCCATCCTGCAGACGACGTAAGTAGTTTGCAATTGTGTATTTAAAAAAAAAAAGGGACAGAAAAGAAAACGATTCCTCCTTGACTGAGACAATTGTTTAATCGGTGAAACATACTTTGACTGAACTCCCTCCCCTTACCATACGTAAGCACGCGTACATTTAATTGAGAAAGAGAGAGGTGTAATATCCAATCGTACATTTGGAAATGACAACAGTTATCTCCCTTGCACCATAACAATAGTAATGTGTAATTATCCCCCTTGTTCTTTCTGATTGTATATATAAACGACCTCGGACACGTCATCACTCTTGATCGACCGGGCGAACTACAAGTAACACGTTGTTGATTGTTGTCCTTGCTTTGACCTCTGTTCCTCATTGCTTCGTATCACTTCTTGCTTTCAGCGTATAACCAGAACACAACAGGGACCAATATACCAAAACAAGACCACACCACTTTACCCGCGGCAGTACAATCAAAACCAGAAGGAGATACGAAAGAAAGAGAACGGATACTCAAGGAATTTGCTGACATATTCGAAGGCATTGGCTGCTTGCCAGGGGAGTACAGCATCAAGATTGACCCGTCAGTACCCCCAGTAATACACCCACCCCGTCGGGTACCAATAGCCTTGAAAGAGAAATTCAAAGCAGAGTTAGACTCCCTTGTAGCTCAAGATATAATAACCCCTGTAACAAAACCGACAGCCTGGGTCAACTCTTTTGTATGCGTCACAAAAGCCAATGGATCTGTCAGACTATGCCTGGACCCTAAGGACTTAAACAGGGCAGTGTTGCGGCCACACTTTGTTACATCTACATTTGAGGAAATCATCTCCAGACTTCATGGAGCAAAATGGTTCTCAATAGTGGATGTGAAATCAGGCTACTGGAACATGAAGCTGGACAAAAAATCAAGAGAACTTACAACATTCATCACTCCTGAGGGACGCTATATGTTTAAGCGCTTCCCAATGGGGGTCAAGAGTGCGCAAGACGAATTTCAGCGAGCCATGTTTGAGACCTTTGGGGACATAAAAAATGTCCTCTCAATATCGGACGACACCGTTATCGTTGAATTTGAGGAGGATGGCAGCGATCATGACATAGCACTCAACAAACTCCTAGAAAGAGCTCGGTCTAAGAACTGCAAATTCAACCCGGATAAATTAGTGGTCCGCACGCAAGAAATCTCTTTCTTTGGCCACATTATATCAAGGGATGGAATAAAACCAGACCCAAAGAAGACAGAGGCGATCGTCCAAATGAAACCACCAAAAGACGAAAAACAATTAGCAAGCTTTCTTGGGCTAGCAAATTATTTAAACAAATTCTCGCCACAACTGGCAATGCTGACCAAGCCACTCCGAGATCTTCTGTCAACAAAAACTCAATTCATCTGGACTGAACAGGAACAGATGGCTTTTAACAGCATAAAAGACGAAGTAGGGAAAGCAATTGTGCTTAAATATTTTGATCCAAAAGCGCCAATAAATATACAGGTTGATGCATCATCAGCTGGACTGGGTGCAGCCCTCATCCAAAATGGAATGCCGGTCACTCTAGCAAGCAAAACCCTGTCGGGGCCTGAGACAAGGTACTCGAACATAGAACGCGAAATGCAGCAGTGGTTTTTGGGCTGGAAAAGTTCTATCACTATGTATGGGGCCAAGCAGTGACAATAATAACTGATCACAAACCGCTAGAATCAATAGCCCTAAAGAATCTTGCTAATGCACCACCAAGGTTAGCGAGAATGTTACTTAAAATCCAAGGCTATGATTTCACAGTTAAATACAATCCAGGAAAATCCATTCCCATAGCCGACTGCATGTCCAGGGTGTCACCAATCCCAGGGGAACCAATCAGGGATGTAGACATCAACATACATCTACTTAACGCACACCTGAACGCATCCCCAACTCGCTTGCTAGATATCAAGGCAGAAACACCCAAAGACCCAGTATTAAAACAGCTCACCAGCACAGTTATGTCTGGATGGCCAGAAAATCGATCCTGCTGCCACTCTCACGTACAAGCTTTTTGGAATTATAGGGACGAAATTGGCCTCCAAGATGGAGTACTCCTTAAAGGCAACAAAATCATCATACCTCGCTCACTTCAACCAGACATCCTACAACAACTACATTCATCCCACCAAGGGATAGAGAAAACCCGCTTACTGGCCCGAACAGCAGTGTTCTGGGTCGGTATCAACAAAGACATAGAGGAACTAATTAGAGACTGCTCCACATGTCAGAAGTACCAACCCAGTCTCCCATCAGAAACACTACTCCAGCACGAGACCTCTTCTTACCCATGGCAGTATGTCAGTACCGACATCTTTACCATGGAAGATAAGGAATTTTTACTGGTGGGGGCCATTACAGCCGCAGCCCTTTCATACGGCGTCTCCACTCGACGACATCAGCTGCAGTAATCCGACAAATGAAGCTCCTGTTCGAAGAACGAGGTGTCCCGGAGGCAGTATTCAGTGACAATGGGCCCCAGTATTCCAGTGCAGAGTTTGAAGATTTTGCCAAATCGTACAACTTTAGGTACACTACCTCGTCACCACTCCACCCCCAGTCAAACGGGTTCGCAGAAAGGATGGTGGGCGTCTGTAAAAAGTTGTTGTTGAAAGCACGAGAAACGAACACAGACACCCACCTAGCAATGATGGCGTACAGGGCCACACCGCTATCAGCTCAAATCAAATCCCCAGCAGAACTACTGAATGGAAGACCCATGAGGACCCCACTAGTGTCGAAACAACAACTAGGGGATGAACAAACAAAGCTAGAGTTGGAGAAGAGCAAAGAAAAACAAAAAAGTGGTATGACCGAAAGAATAGCCATCAACACACACAGTTACATACCGGCCAACAGGTTCATGTTCAGGACAAAAGAACCAGACTCTGGGAACCTGGAAAGATTGTGCAGATCGCAGCAGAGCCAAGGTCATATGTAGTAAAATTCGCCAACGGTGGAATCCATCGCAGAAACCGGCAGTTATTAAGGCCAACAAAGGGAAAGGCGGACAACACGAAATGCCAGCACCAACGGAAAACTTGTTGTGGCACACACCGAGTCCCTTACCCTCACATCACTATCCCAGCACAGGGACCACGGCCAGCCAGTGGTCAACCATCAACCATCTCAAGCACACATCCACCAGTTCCATCAACACCTGCCAAACTACGTAGGTCAAACAGGACGAGCAAACCCACCCAGCGGCTCGACCTGTAACAGAACAAAATGAACTATCTCCCCCACCCCGCAACCTCTCCAGCCCATCACAGCCCAACGTACTTCTCCTTTAATACAGAAGGGGATGTTGTAGTATCAGCAATAGAAATCTAGCTAGCCCTCCTCCCACTCCCTTCCCATATCCCCTCTTCCGGTTTCGGGCTCACCGTCAGCAGTTCCGGTTTGTACACCTAAGTAAATAAACGTGTCTCACTTCAGCCTCCTTGTATTTTCGTCTAATCGATATCAATCAATGTATACGGATATCACAACAACCACAAATTTCCCAGAAACTTTACCAGAATAATGTTTCTCATGAGTATGGGTACGCATGTGCACATTTAGTGCAAGTTTTGTATTAAATGATTTACCACAAATTTCATAAGAATGAGGTTTGTCTCCTTTTTTTATTTTTATATTCATTTTTTTTCATATGCTTAGGACGGGGCATTCTTCCAAATGCCATACGATCACACGCTATTAACATACTCTAACCAAGAGCTCTTTTCAGGATTCTGGCTGTTCCCTTGAGTGCAGTGGTTTGGATTTTCTTGCACTTGGTTCACCAGGTATACTTGCCAAATACTTTTTCAAGTTCTTCTTCATGAGTCCAGTGGCTACTATGATAACTGGAATGATGGAGATCTCTTTGAGGTTCCAGTTTCTTTTCATATCATACATTAGATTTTGATATTTTGTTATTTTCTCCCTTTCAGCTCTGTTAAGTTCCCAATCATTAGGGACACTGACCTCAACCAAAGTTGCCACTCTCTCTCTCTCTCTTGTTCCATATTACAATGTCAGGTTTGACAGCTGCGTTTTCCAGATAGGTAGCTGTGGGGATTTCATGGTCATAATAGATGATGTATGTATCATTCCCCACAGTTCTCTCAGGTAGACGTTCCCAGTGCCTGCTGCTACACCTGATATTCAGTTTCTTACAGATGGTTTACTGGAGGTACCTGCACACTCAATTATGTCATGCTGTATAGGAGCCATCTGCCAACATAATTTTGCAACTCGATATCAAGTGGCTCACACTCTCCACTTCAGTGATGCAAAACCTGCACTTGCTGTCCTGACTGAGACCAGCCATCTTTTTAAACGCATGTCATCAGGCCCTTCTCTTGGGCGGCCATCATAAGCCTCTCCTGGTCGTAGCGGAGGGCTCCCCTTTTTAGCCAGTCCAAGGACCCGTACTTATCAATATAGTCATTGGATAGTTCATCAAGGTAGTATGTGGAACGTTTTAGCCCTAACCACTCATCAATGCACCTGTTCTTAAAAGTCTGTGTGTATCTCTTCTGGCTCTTTTAGGCTATCTCTGTTGCAGGATTGTTTGGTGTTTCTGCCACATCTATATGACAGCCTTGTCCAAAATGCTTGGCCAACTTTGAGATGGGAGTTTGTTTTGATGGCTCTTGACACTTTGTGTTCATGTACCTTTGCTAGGCTGGGGTTAAATGAGCTTCTTAGGTACTGGCCAATGCTGACAATAGTGGCCCTATGTTGGTGGTCAATCTCTCATAGCCCCAATACTCCGTCTCTTCTGGACAAGTACAGTCTTGGCAGACATTGATTTTTATAGATGATTCTATGGAAGGTAAACATTTTTCGTGTGTTTACATTGTTGAGGCTAATCAATGATGCCAAAGCTGTATGTAATTACTGGCATGGCAAATTGGTTAATGACAGTTATTTTATTTTTATTTGTAAGTAGTGTTTTGCAGATCTTTCTCACATATTGTACATACTCTCTGCCAATTCTCTCCCATCCTGGCATGTTGGATGGTGTCATTTTCCTTAATGCCAAGGTATTTATATCATTCCTGCTCTTCGAGATCTTGTACGTTATTTTCCTCATTTTGATGTATGTCTGTATGAATCTTCTTCTCAGCCAAATCTCATTTTGGTGAAAGTACGTACAACCTCTACCCAGTGTGTGTAAGCATGTGTATTTTTAATTCGCATTTTTGTAGTAAATTATTCACCATAAATTTTACAAGAATAAGGTTTCTCCCCTAGTGTGAGTACGCATGTGAATTATTACTTTAGTTTATGTTATAAATGATTTACCACAAATTTCAAAAGAATTAGGTTTCTCTGCAGTGTGAGTTCGCATGTGTATTTTTACTTCATTTTTTGTAGTACATGATTTACCACAACTTTCACAAGAATATGGTTTCTGGCCAGTGTGGCTTGACATGTGTATTTTTACATAATCTCTTGTAGTAAATGATTTACCATAAATTTCACAAGAATGAGGTTTCTCTCCCGTATGTATCTGCATGTGTATTTTTACATGATAGCTTTGTGTAAATGATTTACTACACATTTTACAAGAATAAGGTTTCTCCCCAGTGTGGGTTCGTGTGATTTTTTTTTACATCAGGTTTGGTAGTAAATGATGTACCACAAATTTCACAAGAGTAAGGTTTCTCCCTTAATGTTTAATTTTACTTCAGTCGAAGTTCTCAGAAATCAAGGGGCCCCTTCCTGGGGCTAACACTTGATCTCTATATGAGATACATAGATACCCGAATATTCTATTAAAATTCTCCTTTATTTCTCAAACATTGAGTTAGAAAAAAGGTAAGAATAATAAATTTCTTCTCTCCCCAACTGACCAGTCAAGTATGTCATAGTATATCTTTGGTTGTGGTCTGTTGGTCTTACCGGATTCCAGGACAAGAATTCATCTAGTCTGGTGGAGTATCAAGCGACGTGGAGTTACTTGAGGTAACATTACTAGGAGAAGATGCACTATTCCTCGTATGAGGGGATCTTATTTGTGCTGCGGATACTATGTAATTTGGAATATTTGGTCAGGGTTTACTTGTAGGGGTAAGTATCCTCATGTCAGGTTGTCCTGACAAACCCTTGTACAGAGAGACCGAAGACACTCGAGGATAGTGTCTAGTAGGTAATTCAAACTCCCCCAGTGTGGGAACGATTTACCACAAATTTCGCAAGAATAAGGTTTCTCTCCAGTGTGTGTATGCATATGTATTTTAACATGATAGCTTTGAGTAAATGATTTCCCACAAATTTTACAAGAATAAGGTTTCTCCCCAGTGTGTGTATGCATGTGTATTTTTACACTATATCTTTGAGTAAATGATTTACCACAAATTTCACAAGAACAAGCTTTCTCTCTAGTTTCAGTACTCATTATTTACACACTAATAAGGTTCCTCTCTTGTGTGGGATCATATATCTAGTCTTACATCAGATTTCTTTGTAAATCTTTTATGACAAATTTCCCACGAATAAGGTTTCTTGCTCTGTTTCTATATCACTTAACTGAGATTTCATGAATCAAACGGCTCTGGGACTAATACTTAATGAAACAAAGTGCAGGACAGTATATGTATATTTAAAGAATATGTTACATAAATGCTGATATACAAATTTCACAAACATGTGCTTTCTCTCCAGTGTTTGTTTTTAAATATGTTATTCATGTGAATTAACACATTTCAGAAGACTAACCCTTCTATTCAATATATGTGTATAGGATACTTTCATTTTTCTCCACTGTGGCTGTTACCTGTGAATGAATAAAAAGATTTATTTAACAATTCATGCAATAATGAAAATAGATATATCAATTATATCCAAACGTGCAATATAAACTGGATATAGACTGAGCTGATGATACCAATCACAGTTTGAAATATTTGATAATGGATCATAAATTTCAGAAAAGATTAGATTTAATGTGGCTTTTGAGGGAGAAAACATTAATGTTTAAGAAGCAACAATAGCCATGGTTCCCCTCAGGATGAAGGAACACTTTGGGTGTCAGGGCTTAACCTCTCTACTCTTGTAGTAGGTCAGAGGTCAGTTGTTTACTTGCTCTTTGAATGTCTGAGACGAAGGTTAACAGTCAAACAATCAACGTTACTCTCCTTCAAAAAGACTTTGTACAAACAAATTTGATTAGTCTGTATGCACCTCTACTACATGCTTTCATGTAACAAGTAGGAAAGAGAAGAATACTATATAACTGAATGTTACACACTCAGAACTTCTGCTTATTGTTGTCATTTATTGTATGTAAGTCTATAGAAATTATTTCTTCTTTTTTATTGAACTGATTTAATATAAGGTCATTTATTTATAATTCAAAATTTGTGCTTAAATTTGAGAAAATATGAGCCGAAAAGAAAATATGATAAACTGCTTCCCTCACAACTTATGCTTATTCTCACCACAAATGAGATTAAACTTTCTTTAAACATTATATTTTTTGATGTCCTAACACGTCACCAATTATCAAGGCCAAAAGTTCACTCGAGGATAAGGGTCAATTAGATTGTCAGGACAGTGAGACAACATTAGGATTTGGGATGATGGTTTGAATTGAAAAAATGTGATTATTTCAGAGATAGGCTAAACAAGAATTTGTAAACATTGGACTTGAACACGACTATGTTGTAGTCAGCAGGGAAGCAAACCCGTAGTATTGTGTTCCACAGACGAGTAGTACTTGGAAATAAACTTTTCTTGTGGAAGTTACGTTTAGCTTCGGGTACACAGAGGAATACATGAAACTTGTCTACAGTGGTTTTAACGAGACGAGTTTTTGTTGTGGATGTTTTACAAGGGTAGCCATAGTTTGGAGCTCAGTCGAGCACTTACCATGAAAATAATGATAGATGTGAGAAAAACTAGTAAACTCTATTCTGTGAGAAGAAAGTTGTAGGAAAGAGAACGGGATATTTCCTACAAGATTTTGAAGCCTATTTTGTACTCTGGCAAGGCAGAAAAGTGTGCTCTGAGTGGCACCTCCCCATATGTGGCAACAGTACTCCATCTTAGGACGTATCAGACTATTAAATAAGGAGAGGATTGTGTCAGGATTGAACTATCCAACCAATGTTACAGCAACCTGATCAATAGATTTGATTTAAGTCTTCCATGTCATATCTGGAATGAAGGTCAGTACTAGAAACTTATTAAAGTAGAGGGCTTCCTCAATTAGAGAGCCATTCATTTCAATCTCAGCAAAGTGACGACCTCAGCGTTGGTGGTGAAAGGAAACATGTTTGGTTTTAGTTGTATTAAAAGTAACCAGCTACCCTTAAGATCTTAATCATTAATGCTCTTCGAAGTGTTGCTATAGATGGTTGTCTCATCTGCATAAATGTCAACAAAAATTAAAAGATGATTTGAGAGATAATTGATAAAGATCAGAAAGAGGGTTGGGTCTAGAATGGATCCTTGAGGTACACAATCATTGATAGTATCTGTTTCTGACTTCTGTCCATTTATGACTACTCTTATTAACCTAACACTTCTTGATTTATCACAGATTCAAACAATTTACTCATGACGCACTGGAGACTGATTGGTCCCTACTGAGATGCAGAACATCGATCTCTAGTATTTTTTTAATCCTGGGATGACTGAAAAGTTTTTTTTCAAAATGATGGGAAGTATTTCTCCTTTAAGTAATGATTGAACAGCTTTGTAAGAATCGGAGCTAGTTCTGGTAGCATCTTCTGAAACACTATGATTGGAATGTTGTCAGGACAAATCGCCTAGCTAGAATCAAGATTTTTGATAAGATTGGCAACATCCCACACATATATACGGATATCACTCAGTGCGTTTACAATCATAAATTCAGGAGTTAGGCAGCCCTGTTCACTATGGTTTGAATTTCATGCAAAGTTCTTTGCAAAGATTTTGGCTTCATCAGATGCTGAGGAAATCACATCTGGTCTATTGATGATGGTTGGAATAGTGGTTTTACATCTGTTCAGAACCTGTTTGTTATTTGCCAAAACTCTTGGGAACCAAGCTCTGCTCAGCCACTGTAGATTTAATGCATTAGCCATAGGACCTTTTAGCATGTTTTTATAATTCTTTTGCAGTGGTTGCAAGCCGTCCTAAAATTAGCTTTGTTTTCAGAACATCTATTTCGTTTGAAGCAATTGAAATAGTTATTTCTGTGAGGAATGGAAGCGGCAAATTCTATGGTGCAGTAAAGCTTGCCGTTTGGTTATGTTGGAATTTCTTAAAGAATATGAAACTTTCAATACAAAAAATAGACTTATCAGTTATAGCAGATACAACAATAAAGAACAGACTTTTTTGACAAATGGAGTAAGGAGAAATTTTTTATATGTAAGATCTGAGGCTGTGGCAATCATGTATTAAGTGTCTATACACTCTGCGATGAAAAGAGACATCCAAGGTCTTTTTGAACTTTGTTTTGGTCTTAATTGAGACAACTGAGTGATCAGAAGTAATGTCTGATTGGAAATTATATATGGTCGCCAGTTGAGCTCCACAAATTACATTATTGAAAAGATACCCTAAATGCATCTCCTTCACTGATCAAATACAGAATAGAGACTTATAACTTCTTTTAAATAGTAAATAATCCATTTTTAACACAAATAGGTCACGAATGAGTAGGAAACAAAAATAAAATATTTTTGACTAATTTCCCAACTGTATTATCTAGATATGTGCAAAAATAGCCGTTGCTTGTACTGTGGAAATTTCGGTATGGGTTGCTTCCCTTTGTTTGAAACCGTTTGAGGGTGAAGGCTTTCAGTTTTTGCTTACGTGCCAGGTTGAAGGTCACATGGATTATTTTGCGTAGGAGTTGGGTTTGGTTGAAGCCATTTTGTGTCACGTGGTTTCTATTTTTAGAAATGATGCATTAGTTTTGTCTCGATTTGATATCGGCGCGAAGTTTAACCAGAACAGAGTTGGGCGCCAGAGTCGACACATGTTAAAACTGTTTCTCCGTCCATAGTTGGGACGTTAAATTTTGAGAAAAATTTCTACTTGAAGAAATTGAAGAGATAGAGTATCTCTTGGCAAGAATTGCCTTTTATGTATGAAATATTCTTCCTTCGGTCAACGAATATTTCCCTTTGAAGATGTTTCAGGTCAGAGACTTGGAATGAAGAATTATGGGGAATTTGAACGAGATAAAAATATCTCCGGGCACGAAAATGCCTATGTTGAAGAGCTTAGCTTCCGAGAACTGGAATACTTTGCTGTTGAGAATATTCTGAATCAGAAATTAAGAATCGTAAAGTGTGATCGTCCTTGCAACACATATCGATTTGAAAGAGATAACTTTGAAAATTGGATCCTCACATGATCGCGTGTGATGCTATTTGGGACAAACTGTGAAAAAATCAAGTATTATGTTTATTTGAAATTTGGACTGTTCTAGTGACGTATTTCTTACGTTGGGTTTGCTATAAGAAAATTATAGAAGAAAAGAAAAGAAAAAAAGGAACTTTGTGACAGACGTTTGATAAAATAAAAAAAAGGTTATTTTTATCATGGAAATTATGTCGGCCTTCAGCACGGTTTGTCAATTTTATTACTTTTGATTGTAACTTTGGTGTAAAGAAAAAAAAGAGACTATTTGATTGATTTTGTAAGATTGTGTCTATTTTTGTTGTATCTCACTATTTTTTTGATTTTTATTTTTTTTGTACGTTATCTAGGAATAATTTATTTATTCCAGCTCTGAAAAAAAAGCAGTCCAAGCTACCTTTTTTTGTAAATAAAACTTTATTTTAACTTTTATGAACATCTTGTACTCGTCCATTCCTTCTCTCTTGTTATAATTTTTTTGTGATAATTGTCCTAGGTAACATGACTTTTGTTTAGAGCGGTTTTCGTTAACGCCCACGAAAAATCCGACAGTACTGACTATAGTTCTTAAAAGTGTCTTTTCTTAATTTTTTAAAGTAGTTTTTGTTTAACTCTTGATTGTGTTTGAAAGATAAAAGCATTAAGTGGATATCTAAAAGGAAACAAATGTATATTTACGTGTGAAAAAAAATAGAATGAAAAATGTTATCAAAACAGTAGAAAAATCAGTTTAAACTGCAGATTCAATAAAATATGTTTAAAATTCGCTGGAAAGGTAAATATCAGTTTTCTGGAACTGTTTCAAAGATAATTATTTAATTAAAGTCTAAAGAGAGTGACTTACAAAAGAATGTACCTCTTTTTTTAGTAAAAAAAATGCTTAATTATACCCCCCCCCCCAAAAAAAAAAAGAAGTGAAAGTTGGGTTCCGGGCATCTTCTGGTGAACAGAAAATACGGCTACACA
Organism: Sepiola atlantica; assembly: GCA_963556195.1. Taxonomy (NCBI): domain Eukaryota; kingdom Metazoa; phylum Mollusca; class Cephalopoda; order Sepiida; family Sepiolidae; genus Sepiola; species Sepiola atlantica. The sequence goes on from CAUVYP010001289.1 coordinate 514,310, forward strand.
TCTCAAAGTATGGAAGCCTCAAACTGCAGTAATAGTTTTTTTGTTTTTTTAGGAACTGTGTCAATTTTATTAATTATTGGTACATGATGATTGATTAAAACCTTGAACAATTACATTATTCGATTTATTCTTTAAGAATTAATTTTAAATTACATTAATTCTTAAAGAATAATTAATTGATTGTTACGACACATGTCAGAATTTTTGACATTTATTGTGTCGTAACGATAAATTACATTAATTCTTTTAAAATAAAGCTAAACGAGTATTTTTTATTTTAAGTGCGAAAAAGTAAATTAAAATCAATGACTACACTGACAATATTCATTAAAATAAAAAGTTAAAACCTTAACATTATTTATTAATAAATAAATAGAATTCAATTTTGAACAAAAAGTGTCATATTTGAATTCTATTATTAATAAAGATTTTTTTTAAATGGTTTCATTATAGTACGTGATCGTTGCTGAAAAAATACTGAAAATTTCATTAAAGTTGGTTGATTTTCTGAATTTTTATGAACTTTAAGGTGAAGGTGGGTATAAATGATGGGAATCTTTTACTACAATCAACAGAACGTAAAAAGGGTGAAAAAACAAATGTGCAACAAATAAATGTTAGTAAAGGCAAGTTACTAAGTCGGTGTTGACTGCTCGAAAAAAATTTAAAATGGAGGCTCGCTCATAACCAGGACTTGAAAATTGATAAAAAATCGAAAACTAAACAATACACTGATAAAAACGCATACAATAAATGTCAACAATCATGCGAAAATGTAATGTCTTATCAGTTTCTATCAGTATATTGTTTCGTGTTCGATTTTTTATCGATTTTTAAGTCCTTTTAAAGTGCCCATTTTGAATTTCTTTTCGAGCAGTCAACACCGACTGTTTTGAACAAGAAAACCGCCCTTTAAAATAAGTTTAAAAAACAAACAAAAATTATCCAAGTAGGTAGATGAGTAACTTAACTTGCCTTTGCTAACATTTATTTGTTGCACATTTGTTTTTGGGTGGCACTTTTACCCGTCGCCCAGCCCCCTGCGCCAGCATTTTTTCTCACGTGACTCAATCGTAGTCACTTGTAAACAGAATAGTCTTCCGTATTAACAATTAGTATATATCCCACCCCAATACATTTTTTTTGTTTATTTATTATTTACCTTACGAAATAGAATGAAGATTGGTGGATTTTCCGCCCACCGCCGCCCACGCCCAGCTCACGGCACCAGCATTTTGGCTCACGTGACTCAATCGTAGTCACTTATAAACAGAATAGTCTTCCGTATTAACAATTAGCATATATCCCACCCCCAATACATTTTTTTTGTTTATTAATTATTTACCTTACGAAATAGAATGAAGACTGATGGATTTTCCGCCCCCCGCCGCCTACCCCCCCCCCCCCGGCGCCAATTTTCAATTAAATTTTTTTTTAATACTGCACTTTGTTCCAAGCCAAGAAGCTAAGAAATGTTGTTTAGACCTTTCATATTTGTTTTATGAATGTTTCAGATAAAACACACCCAAATTCAATTTTCACGAACGCGGTAAACATCGTCGTTCGAAATAACCTGCATAATTATATATATATATCTCAACCATTAAAACTATATAAGGAAAAAAACAGAAAAAAACATTTTAGCATATATTGCTAACATACATTTATTTGTTTATTAATTATTTACTTTACGAAATAGAATAAAGATTGATAGATTTTCCGCAAACTGCCGCCCAACCTCCGCATATATATATATATATATATATATATATATATATATATATATATATATATATATATATATATATATATAATGGTAAAAATCTAGAATACTGGCCGGACAATGACCGGGTAACCTGGCTGGGCAGTGACAAAGTGGGCCAGCAATAAAATAAAAATTGTCCTGGGCCGATTTAATACAACCAAATAGATGCTATATGGCCACTTAGCAAATAGGTGTCAACACAAATTTGAACATTGCATAAGGTGTTGATAATTATTATCGATATAAAGCCAAGTTCACACGAATGTGAGACATACCTTTTGATCTCAGCAACATTCAGACATTCTTCATGGCAGGACAATTCAGTTAAGACAAACACATTTTGTAGGTTTACACGCGCGTCGTGCGTTTATTTTTCAACAGGACAACAACAACAAAAAGAAGGGCAGATAACCCCAAATCTTACAAGGGTTAATCTGGTTCCCAAATAATAATAGAACAAGGGAGATAACCCTTAAAATAGGTTTTAACAGTCCGACAAAATTGATAATTCAACACTCCTCCTCAATTGCTGTCAGACTGTTCCATGACTTCCCTAACACCTAACAGTGCTCTAAGCTTAATAAATTGTGCACTCACAAGTCCCTTCGTCAGCACATCAGCAATCATGTCTTTACTTTGACAGTATTCCAATTCAATTGTTTCCATCTCAACTTGCTCTCGAATGTAATGAAACTTAATATCAATATGCTTCGCCCTTCCATGATATTGTGGATTCTTTGCCATACATATTGTGGATTGGTTATCCTCGTAGATGAGTGTCGGTCCAACCAAGAGTTCATTGAGACCACTTTGAAGATGTCGCATCCATACTGCCTCCTGTGCTGCACTTGCCAATGCCATATATTCTGCTTCAGCTGTAGACAATGCAACACAAGTCTGCCTTTTACTTCTCCAACTGACAGCCGCTCCACTTAATTTAAACAGGTAGCCTGAGGTTGACCTGCGGTCATCCAAGTCACCAGCCCAGTCTGCATCTGAATATCCTATCAGATTTGTTGCATTCTCCCTGTCATACAGTAACCCATAGTTCTGCGTGCCATTTAGATAACGCATGATATGTTCCATAGACCTCCAGTGTTCCATGGTAGGTTGTGAGCAGAATCTTGCTACATTGCCGACAGCATAGGCAATATCAGGTCTTGTTTTTGTTGACAGATACAGCAGGCTTCCAACTGCTGATTGATACAATTCTGGGTTGACTAGCTCGTTTTCTTTAACAGCTTTAGTTAACCTTGCACCAGGATCAATTGGAGTTGATGTAGGCTTTGAATTTTCCATTTGGAATTTTTTCAAAACCTCTGCTGCGTATGCTGGTTGTCCGATCCATATCTTCCTTGAATCTGGATAAGCGATTTTAACACCCAAGAAACTATGTAGTTTCCCCATATCCTTGATGTTGAAACATTCGGAGATTCTTTTGATAAATTCTTGGATACGTGTCAAAGACTTACATGCCAGAATGATATCATCAACATACACTGTAGCTATGAAGATCTCTCCTCCCGAGGAGAGTGTGTAGATACACGGGTCATTTTCCAATTGCTTGAAATGCATCTTTTTTAGCTGAGTATTCAGTGCCACATTCCAACATCTTGATGATTGTTTCAAGCCATAGATGCTTCGCTTTAATTTACAGACAAGGTGTTCTTTGCCTTTGACCTTAAATCCTTCTGGTTGCTTCATATAGATGTCTTCTTTCAGCTCACCATTAAGAAATGCAGTGGTTACGTCCAACTGATGCAGGTTCAGGTCATGTTTTGCTGCTAATGCAATGACAGTTCGTACTGATTCGAACCTCACTACTGGACAAAAGGTCTCGTCGTAGTCAACTCCATGTTTCTGAAGAAATCCTTGAGCTACCAGTCGAGCTTTATATTGTTCCATGTTTCCATCAGCGTCATATTTTTGTTTGAACACCCACTTACTACCAATAGCCTTCCGTCCACTGGGTAAGACAGTAAGGTCCCATACTTTATTAGTATGTAGTGAATCAACTTCACTTTCCATTGCTTTCATCCATTTGTCTTTCTCAGGGCTAGAAAGTGCCTCTCTCACCGTTAATGGGTCATTCAATCTATGAGCAATGTAGACCCATTCACCATACTGATCTGGAGCTTTCCTAATCCTTAGTGATCTTCGTGGTCCTGTTGTCACTTGTGAATTGTCATCATCATCATCATCATCATCATCACTGACGCTATGACAGTCAATTTTCACTAGAGGTTGGTTTCCAACTTCCTCTCTCTCTTGTTCACCAACGGATGCCGATTCATTAAGGATGAGATCTCTGCTATGGAAGACTCTTAACTTTTCTGTATCATAAAGTCTATAACCCTTGACTCCAATACCATATCCGAGAAAGATGCTCTTCTTCGCTTTAGAATCCATTTTGGATCTTTCATCTTTTGGTATATGGGCATAAGCACTACACCCAAAAATGCGTAAATGGTTCACATCTGGTTTGTAGCCTTTCCAAGCCTCGTATGGTGTCATTCCTTGTACTGCATTTGTTGGACTTCGGTTTCGTACGTATGCAGCTGTTGATAAAGCTTCTGCCCAAAATTTCTTAGGCAGCTGCGAGTCTGACAACATTGCTCGCACTGCTTCCACCAACGTCCGATTCATTCTTTCAGCCACTCCATTTTGTTCTGGTGTTTTGGAAACAGTGCGTTCATGGTGTATGCCCTCCTTCTTTAGGTAACATTCAAACTCTCTTGAAGTGTATTCCCCGCCATTGTCAGTGCGTAAGGTTTTTATTTTTCGTCCACTGGAATTCTCCACCATGGTTTTCCACTCCATGAATTTTGCAAAAACTTCTCCTTTGTGTTTAAGCACATATATCCACACAAATCTTGATTTGTCATCAATAAATGTGAGGAAGTATTCGGCTCCACCAAGCGATTTTGCCTCTAGCCTTCCACAAACATCGCTGTGCACAATTCCGAGTAGTTGTGTAGCTCGCCTTCCACCTGATTTTGGAAATGAGGAACGATGATGTTTGCCATCCACACATGGTTCACAAAAGTTAATACTCTTTGTCATATCATAGTCGAGGCCAGTCACCAGCTGATCTCTTGCTAGTTTCTGCAAATTCCCCGCACCAAGATGACCAAAACGTCGATGCCAGATCTCCTCCTTTGTGTTACCACCTGAACATGTAGATGCTGCATGAGCTGCTTCTTGTTTTTAATTACAGTTCAAATAATACACATTTCCAATTTTTGAACCTTCAGCTACTATCCTCTGTTTTTCATCAAGAAGTCGACATCCTGATTCAGTGAATATGAACGACTTTCCAGATCTAGTCGCCCTAGACACACTCAATAGGTTGTACGATAGTTTGGGAACATAAAGTGTTTCATACAGTCTACATCTTTGCTGTTTACCGTCTGGCACACTCACGTTCAGTTCTATTGTTCCCACTCCTAATGCTTCAACCGAGCGTCCATCCCCAAGTATTATTTCCTCTACTAAATCCAATTTCCGGAAATGTATAAACCTCTTCACATCGTGACACATGTGACAAGTTGCTCCAGAATCCACAATCCATTCGCTCCTTTTGTTATTAGATAATAACGCATGGTGTGCAAATAGTCCACCAACGTAATCGTTTTCAGAACCATTTGATTTTCCTTGTGTTTTTCAAGTGAAGAAAGCTTTCTTATTGGGGTAGTTCCTTTTAAAACTTTCTTTTGCATCCTCACTAAGCAATCGACAGTCACGTTTAATGTGTCCATTCTTTCCACAGTGATAACACTTGGGCCCCTTTTTAAAGTGTGATGTTTTGATTTCATCGCTTTCGAGCAGTGTTTTCCTTTTCTCTGACTTTCGTTTCTTCGTAGAGCAGTCGTTCAGTCACTAACACCCATTTGGGCACATCCTGACTTGCTTCGAGCGCTGTTACTAGCATGTCATAGGAATCCGGGAGACTAGCCAAGAGGTGTACAACTCTATCTTCCTCATCAATTGAATCGCCGATGACTGACAACTCTTCAAAGATTTCTGTCATTATTTTAATATGTTTATGAACAGAGTCACCTACTTTCAATTTAAGGGAATACAAGCGCATCCTTAATGCTAATTTATTAGCCCACGTTTTCTTCTGAAATTGATCTGCCAATTTTTTCCACACCACTGCAGGGTCGTCGGGATCCCCTATTAGATACAAAAGTGACGGTTCCACTGACAAAACAATCGTCGCCAAGGCGCGATCTTTCCGCGATAAATACTTTCCGTGTAATATCGCATCTGTCCTAGGATCGGGGACGATTTCGGTATCATTTACTATGTACCATAATCCGTCCCTAATTAATGTCATTTTGCACTGAATCTTCCAAGTGGCGTAATTTGTCCCATTCAATGGTACGAGATTACCAAGTTTTGTTTCCATCGTGAAGGTAAAACGATACAAAACTTCTTTCGTGAACGAGAATTTCAATATGGCCGAAAAAAAATGTCACACATGGCTTTATAATTATATCGAGCGTTCATCTGGGCCCATAACCTTTGTTGATAATTATTATCGATATAAAGCCAAGTTCACACGAATGTGAGACATACCTTTTGATCTCAGCAACATTCAGACATTCTTCATGGCAGGACAATTCAGTTAAGACAAACACATTTTGTAGGTTTACACGCGCGTCGTGCGTTTATTTTTCAACAGGACAACAACAACAAAAAGAAGGGCAGATAACCCCAAATCATACAAGGGTTAATCTGGTTCCCAAATAATAATAGAACAAGGGAGATAACCCTTAAAATAGGTTTTAACAGTCCGACAAAATTGATAAGGTTTGATAAACATAAGTGAACTCCATAATGTCAGGTTACCCGGTCATAAAGTCTTTGAAATTAATGGAATCATTTACACACACATATATATATATGGTGGCTGTCTGAGAGGCTTGGGTGTGGATCTTCAAGCCTGCCAGACTTTTACAGACCATACCACACACACACACACACACACACACACATATATATATACGCACATACACGTGTACATATATATATATATACATACACGTGTGTATATATAAATACATACACGTGTGTATATATATAAATACATACACATGTGTATATACATACACATGTATATATAGAGAAATACATACACATGTGTAATACACATATGTACATATATAGAAATACATACACATGTGTATATACATACACATATGTATATATATATATATATATATATATATATATAAATACATACACATGTGTATATACATACACATATGTATATATATATATATATATATATAAATACATACACATGTGTATATACATTAGGGGAGGTCGATTTTGAAACTGTAAATAATCGCACTCGAAGAAAGTTGCCAAATAATGTCAAAAGTTACCACAAGAAATATTTTTCTTCAAAACTTTGTATTTATTTGAGCATTATTTGAAGATTAAATAAATCGAGATTTTTTATCACGGCCTAGATTTCACCGGCAGAAGTGTCACCTTAAATTAAACCCGGGTGTTAACAAAAAAAGTAATACATTACTTAATAATAAATATTTTAAAGTTTATTATTCCTTTTCTTAAGAAATTAAATGTACATATTCAAATTAAAAAGGAATAAAACACTATAATATTTAATTTTATATATAAATAATTATTTATTTACATAGGCGTTTTATTTATTGGATATTTTTATGGTATTCACCGGTTGAAAATTCAACGAGCGAATTTGAATTCCCGTGTTGATTCTGTGTTTACACATTTAATTATCACAAATATATATTGAATTGTCGAGCGCTGGCTTATCTAATCCCACTTTCCCGACCTTTTGTCACACCTTACCTTGTGGGAGTTAGATAAATAAAAACTAGTTCAGCCAGGGTTTTTTACCCCACCAAATAAACCGGTATCGTCCGGGCCTTTGGGTCTGGATTCACGCCCGTCTATTGGGGCTTGTCCGTCCTGTGCAGTTCTAGGAGGTGCACCTCCCAGGTTTTGCCTTCCCTCTTTGGGGAGAAGTAAGTTTATTGCTTACTGTCTGAGGCGGCCCTACCAGGGAATGCCGACGGAGCTGCCCAGGCAATTTTTAAATGGCCAGAGTTTCTCACCTCTCGAGCACTGGCTTTCTCATCCCACTTTCCTGACCTTGTGTCAATCTTACCTTGTTGGATGTAGATAAATAAAATCTAGTTCAGCCAGGGGTTTTTACCCCACCAAATAAACCGGTATCGTCCGGCCCTTTGGGTCTGGATTTACGCCCGTCTATTGGGGCTTGTTCATCATGTGCAATTCTAGGAGGTTCACCCTCCCAGGCTTTGCCTTCCCTCTTTGGGAAGGAGTAAGTTTATTGCTAACTGTCTGAGGCGTCCGTACAGGGGAATGCCGACGGGGCTGCCCAGTCAATTTTTTAATGGCCAGAGTGCTCACCTCTATAGCGCAGGCTTATCTAATCCCACTTTCCTGACCTTGTGTCACATCTTACCTTGTTGGAGGTAGATAAATAAAACTATTTCAGCCAGGGGTTTTTACCCCACCTAAAATATTATATGTATTGGAGTTGATGGGAGAATGGATAAGGACACATTGATGTATAAGGAAATTGTGGATGAAAATAGACAGAGAATTATGAAAAAAACTAAGGGACCAGAACACCATTTAACTTTTACAAAAGAAACACCATGTGAAAGTAAATATCTGACACATAGAGTTTTTCCTAATAGTGGTGCAACAGGTGCTGTTCATGCAGATCAAGTGGTGGATGTTTTGCATGAATTCCACAGTGAGAACAGTATCAAGGCTATACTTGTTGACAACACTAAGACCAACACAGGTTGCGAAGGTGGAATAGTTGCAATTTTAGAAAAAAAACTTTTAAAAAATCTTCACACAATTGGTTGCTCTTTGCATCATAATGAACTACCTTTCAGAGCCCTTTTTAAAAACATAGATGGTTGCGCAAAGGGCCCTACAACATTCAGTGGCCCTCTGGGGAAATTATGCTCAAATGATTGCCATGATTTACCCCAAATATAATTTTCCACTATTAGCAATCATCTAGAGTCAATTTTTAAAATTGATGAAATACATGATCTTAGTTCTGACCAAAGACTCCTTTATGAATACACAGTAGGTATTTCTAGAGGTAAGGTTGACTCTAGATATGCCTCCTGGAAAATTGGTCCTTTAAACCAAGGAAGATGGTTAACTTTGGCCATCAGGCTCATGTGTTTATGGACTCGTGGTGCATACCCACAAAGGCACACAACAAAACTACACTATGTAGTAAATTTTATTGTAAATGTGTATTCCACTTCTTGGTTTGAAATTAAAAGAAATAGTAAATTCCACAATCAGCAAGTGCACATTTTTAATATGATCCAGAGGATTAAGGAGCAGCCTCAAGAAATCCAAGATATCACATTTAGAAATATACAAGGTAATACATTTTGTTTACTGCCTGAAAACTTTCTATATTCCATGGTTAAATCTGAGGAGATTGAAGTAAGAGAAGAAGCTTTAAAAAGAATTTTGGCCATTAGGTAAGTAATATTTATTCATATATCTCTGACTCAATTATTTATTCCAATTCATAGAATGATTTTTAAAGATTTTATCTAATTTCACCATAATTATTAAAGCAGTACAGATTGGAATTTTTTAATAATTCAATTAATTAATTTGTTCTTTCAGGAGTGAGGAGTCAACCAGAAAAAGATTAAAAAGAATACCACCTATTAATTTTAATGCCACACATTGGACACAATTAATAGATTTAAAATTATGCGGCATTTTTGAACCACCAATGACGGAAGATTTTACTGAATCTGAACTTCGAGAATCGTTTATGAATGGAACCAAGCTTGACTTGCCAGATTTGCCCTCACATTCTCAGGGCGTGGAACGGGCAGTTAAGTTAATAACAGAAGCTTCACAAACTGTATATGGTTTTGAAGCAAGGCATCAACACATTACAGCCAAAGTTTTGAGTCAGAAATTGAGACCAGCATTTTTGTCTAAGGGGTCTTATATGGAGCAATTTGACTCTCTATATTAAGCTCCATTAAAATAGTGTTAGGTTTTTCCTTATTTCTTTGCTTGTTATATTTTCACTTATAACAGAAAAAAATCATTTTTTTAGGTATTCAAATATTACTGTTTAATTCATAACGTTAAAAGGTAGTTTACAAAAGCAGATACTGAAAATGAGGGGGGGGGCAAATTTTCAATTTGAAGATTTCTTTAATTAATATCATTTTTATAAAATAAAAGGACATTCCCTGATTTTAAATGCTAAAATTATTTGGTTTTCACACCAATATTCAAGCAAATCTTGCAAAAACGAGGAATTTTCAGTATATTCTTGTCTACGATCTTTGATACCAAACGCTCAAAAAACCGCTGAAGTTTTTGATCTAATTTTTTGCATGAGTATTTAATAGGTCTATATACAACTTTCGGTACGTGCCTTTTTTAATATTTAAAAAAAGTGTAAAATCGACCTACCCTAATATACATATATATATAAATACATACACATGTGTATATACATACATACATACACATGTAAAAATAAAAATGGAATAAAGGATAAGCAATTCAACAACTAGCAAAAATAAACTCAAAAACACATATTGAATAGTTCTACCAAAATATTTCGATCGTTTATAATACGATCACAGAACTTTGAACACATGTGTAAAGATATACATATACACATATATATACATATGCATGTGTATATACATATATATATATATACATAAATATACATATGCATGTCTATATACATAATCATACACACACATATATGTATACATAATCATACACACACACGCATATATATACATATACATAATCATACACACACATATATATATACATATGTATATGTACATATATATATGTATGTATAAACGTATACCTACACATGTGTATATACATACACATATGTCTCTATATCTATATTAATACATACACAGGGCTATATACACACATGCACATATATATGCATATACACATACATACAAATTAATCCTAAAATTGCAATGTATTATGCCAAATTTATTGGATTTGAAGTAATCGTACTTATATTTAAGTTAGTTATATCAAATAAAACTAAAAATCGCACTGAAAAACAAAAAAAACAAAACAAAAACAATGATCACAAAAAGAAAAAGAAAAGCAAGAATTTTCTTCAATAAATGTTCTATGAATATACTGAAATGGCAAAACAAAACCTTTTCGGTGAAATTACGTACTTAAAGAAAGCTTTAGCGTTAGCGGATTTCTGGAGATTTTCTTTCCGATTTAGTGGGTTTGGAAAATCGCTAGTAGGTTTATGAAAAGTGGGTCATTGGCCGGACGGTATTGTAGATTTTTACCATATATATATATATATATATATATATATATATATATAAAATATAATAACACGAAATCACATAATTGTCGATGCAATAATTTATTTCAACCGTTCGGTTTTTTCAAGCATCACTCAGACTGAGTGATGCTTGAAAAAACCGAACGGTTGAAATAAATTATTGCATCGACAATTATGTGATTTCGTGTTATTATATTTTATTATTGCTCTGTTTACTACATTGAGCTCTCATACCCGGATTTCCTCCTGGAATTATTCCACTATAACACAATATATATATATATATATATATATATATATATATATATATATATATATATGTTACCGCGTTCGTGAAAATTGAATTTGTGTTGCAATATCTGTTCTAATGTTGCACTTACTTTATTCTGTCCTCGGTCAATAAAGCAGAAGTCATTCTAGACTGAGGCATTTTATTTTTGTTCCAATCCAGAGTTCCCGTTTTGGGGGAGCTACATTTTCTCCAGATTCAAAACCAACCTTGTGTCTAACTCTGCCCTAGTTGGAAGGCAACTAAATAGGAACGACAGAGTAAATGGTAAAAGTTCAGAATAGTTAGCAGTCGAGAAATCGTACACATATACGCACATACACTCATATACATATATATATAGTATATACACACACACATATATATACATACATATATAGTATATACACACACATATATATATACATACATATATCTGTACATATATATATGCATGTATATACATACATGTACACACATATATATACACATACATATACCTGCACATATATACATATATGTATGTATATACATATATGCACACACATATATATATATATACATACGTACACACACATATATACACATACGTACACACACATATACATGTACATACACATATACATACACACAAATATATACATTCATATATACACACATTTCAGCGGTAAACAAATTTTTTACATATTTATTTCCGTATGTTCCAAGAATTCTACATCAACCAAGGTTTCCTTTAACAATTTCAGTGGAATACTAAACTTTGGATTATTTATTTGTGAAAAAATGTAAAATATATATTTTGACAAATTAGGCACTATGTCATCAAGTGTTGGGGTCGCTGGTCCTGTCTTGGATGACTCTTTTTTGGCTATCCTAATCTTAGAGAAAAATCATTTCAGTCAGCACAATACTCGAGTGGCCATCTACTTTAAATATCCCTAAAATGTTGATAAATTCAATTTTATTCATAACTCTAAATCTACACTCTGATTCTAGGTTGAGAGCCGAAAAAAATCTATGTGTCATTATTAAGTCAAGTGTGTCTATTAATCGGAGATATTCGGAAAACCTTCAAAAGATATCAGATATAATTATGGATTTTTGGGGTTGCTATTTGAGAGATGGTTTAGCAGTCCTAAGTATTAAAATTTTTCATAGATTGAAAATTCATTCAATTAATTTCAGAGCATTAAGTTTAAAGAATTTGAAACATTTATTATTTCAGTGGGGATATACTGAGACCCGGTGACTGCCTGGAAAGAGCTAAGGCGCCTGTAATAAAAATAAAAGTCCCCCCCCCCTGGAGGGTTTAATACTCAACCATGAAGTCTTTGAGAGGTGCCATATAGCCACTTACCAAATAGGTGTCAACACAAATTTGAACATTTCAAATGGTCAGATAAACACAAGTGAACTCTAGAATATTCACCTTTTTGTAAGCATAGTTTATTCTTGGGGCACTCCTTAAGAAGTAGACGACGACATGTCTGTGCATGGCATTGAATTGGGAAGAAATTGCTGAAACAGTTAGCAGCCCAATTAAAAAATTATCAAGAGATTACAAATTGTGTTGCAGCATCATGTTGGTCAGATGCATTAACAATGGCATCTGCCGCCCATGCATATGACATATCAATAATGGGTATTTATCCTCCAATTAATGGATTATTAGATTTTGCATTTATACATTTGAATACTGAATTTAATAAATAAAATAGCTCTAAAAGCATCGCAATAATGTGGACTACTTGTAGTATATCTGAGAAATGTTGGGAAAAGCATTGGCAACCAAACCATTTTGTTGCAATTGTTGAATGTGCAGGTCGAACTGTGAACAATGTAAACATCAATATTTGTAAGGATGAATCAGAACGTTTTTCGCCAACAATAAGCTTACAGGTAGAGACTGACGAGAATTCTGTGAGCAATAGTACCATTGATGACGCAACGAAAAAAATTATCAGCCAATGGATGATCAGCTAGAAAGGGCCATATCTATTGATGGTGTGGAAGAATCAAATCAATTGTTTGATATTTTGCAAATTTATAAACTGTTTGAAAAATCCACTATTGTTCTTCAATCTCGCCCTATTCTTGATAAATCAAACTGCTATTTCTTTTGCGATAATCATTCAAATTTGGAAAGGATTCGTAAGAATCTAACATCAAGATTTGTGGACAATGTTGGAGACTGGAATTTGAAGACATATAACTGTCATAATGCTTACTATTTTGAAGAAACGTTTAAACTTATTTATAAGCATGATGAAGGATTCTGCATCCGAAAACGAGTTGATGGCATCCGAAAATTCTCAGCCTACAGAAAAGGAAGTGTTCATCTTCAAAAAGTCTACAGTCAAAAATGTTCATAATGCTTTCTGCAGATGTATACAGTCACGTTGCAGCAATGCTTCAAAATGATACACATTTTGAAATCGATGTCAGCAGAATTATTTTTGGCAGTGATCAAGAAAAGGCAATCATGAAAGCAGTTAGAGCGGTCTTCAAAAATTCACTCTCTTTTCTTTGTGCAAGGCATTTAAAGGAAAATTTTACTAGATATTTGAGTGATGAATGCAACTTGGATCGTAAGACTGTATTTAAATATAAAAAGATTCTGTTTGGTAATGGTCATTTGATATCTTCACAATCAATGACGGAATTTGAATTGAAAAAAAAAATTGCTCGATGAAATTGAACATTTGAATAACCACTTAGGTTCGCAATACATTTTAGAAATAGGTTGACAAAATTTACAATTATGTTTGTTTGCCTAAATGGAAACTTGGAATCAAAAGCAATTGGACTAACAATAATGCTGAGTCAATGAATAATGTTGTGAAAAATTCATCAAATTGGAAAATACTGCGAACCCATGAATTGATAGATACATTGAGAGAAAATGTTGAAATACACTACTTAAATATAAGAAAAGGTCTATATGGCGATTACCTTTTAAGCAATTTTATACCAATAAATCAAACACTATGGCAGAATTATGGAAATGAAAGAAAACAATTGATATTTACAAACTATCTCTTAAATCGACATGCCCAATTATATTCCAACATCCCCTAAAAATAGACATTCAGAAAACATATCATAATGAATACTGATGTATTGGATTAAAACTATAAGATAAATTATACAATTCACTGGGTGGGGGCGCCTCAGGCGATCACCAATAAACTAACCCCTCCTAGAGCTTAACAGAACCATACTTCAGCCCGTCAGATACAAGTCCACGGCAATGGTCTTGTTCCTGACGGACTGATTGTCGGGAACATATCCTCGATGTGGTATGAAAAATCGCCCGCGCCCAAAAGGCCGCAGAATCAAAATGTACTATTTGTTCTGATGTTGCACTAAGTTTTTATGTTCTCGGTCAGTGAAAGAGAAATCCTTCTAGACCGAGGTAATTGAACTTTTTGTTCGGATCCAGAATGTCCATTTTGGGGGAGCTGGATTTTCACCACTTTACATATTGACATTGTGCCTAACTCCGCTCTCGTAAGAGGAAGTAAATAGAATCATCATCATCATCATCATCATCATCATCATCATCATCATCATCATCATCATCATCATCATCAGCAAATGATAATTTATAAAATAGAATAATAAACGCATGTATTTAATTATTAGTATTTATTATTTGGCATATCTAAACGAAAAAAAGTTAGCTTCAGCACGATAAAATATACTGGTCGGTAGATACTTACACTCTACTGCGTTTGGTATAAGTCTCGTTAATGCTATTGGTACTTTTACTTTGTAATTTTTCGACTGTAAACTTTTCTGCACTAATAGAAAGAGTTAAGGTTTTTTGGTGTATATGTATATATATATATATATATGTATATATATATATATATATGTAAATGAATAAATGCAAAAGTTTTTTTCGTTTATCTGAAATATATTAATATCAAAACACCTTAACACTCTCATTCAATTACAATGAAATATTTTCACATATCGTATACATACACACAGAAATCTGACTTACACTCTCAAGGTTATACATTATTTGCATATTTATTTTTTAAACATTGTCTAATAAATTTATATTCAGTAATATTCACTTATAATTTGATTCCGCTATTTTATTATGTATACGAAAATCTTTTCTTCATAATAATTTCGTAGTAGTAATATCATTTTAAGCCATTTCATGAATTCAGTTTAAAATTCAAAATCATAACTTCTGTTTCATTGTTTGTTTTTGTTTTTTGTTTAGATTTCATTTCATTATATAACCTGTTTTTAATGGGAAATTCATGTTCATTTTTATGCTGAAAAAAAATTTGAACACTTTGAACATCTTGAAGACTATATCAATTAAGCTGTTGTTTTTTTGCCTAAAATAATAAAATTGGGATATATTCATGCACAGTAAATTATTTCCACATTGAAATATATCAAATAACACTACAACAGCCATCATTTTGATGTTTTCCTCCAAACTACTAAAATGTGAATTTCTTTGGTTTTTGTAAAGAAGACCACAGCCGGAGTAACTTTTTGCTAGAATATGTGTATGTGTGTGTATATGATGTATGATGGGCTCTCCCGTCGATTTTGACGTATGAGTGCCCCGCCTGGGGCTGCCCACGCGTGAATTTGTAATTGCAAGGGTTGCCCAATCCCAACAACCGCTCTCCTGAGTCGGCATTGCTTGATTCCAATGGCAAGTAGTAATACAAGACGACTGGAAACAATGCCGAGATAAGCAGAGAGCACATACAGCACCTGGTATTCCTAAATGGTCGCCCATATATATATATATATATATATATATATATATATATATATATATATATATATATATGTATATATATATATATTATATATAATATAATATATATATAATATTTTTTTTAAATGTTTTAATTCATTTTTTATAATTTTTCATGAAAATATTTTTCATATATATATTTTTTATGTATAGTTTCTTTATATATAGATTTCTTAAAATTTAATTCATTTTTATCTTATAAAATTTAATTTATTTTTATCTTCTTTTTATTTTTATTTTCATTTTAATTTTATTTTCATTCTTATTTTAATTTTAATTTTATTTTTATTTTATTTTTATTTTATTTTATCATAATTATTAATAGTTTCTCCGTTCCCTAATACGGCACCTTACTATAATTTATCAATGATTAGTTTAGGTTTTTGAAGAATAAGTCGGCCGCTTCATTCCACAATATACCAACATTTCAAGCATTTTTTGCAACCCCTATATAACGACTTTTAAATATTTTTAGAGATATCCCTTCTAATGTGGAGTACCCCATATCCCTATTTTTCCTTCTCTTGCCTTTTATCTTTTATTTTATTTTTACACAATTTTATGTTATTCTTTATTTTATCTAACATGTTTATTTAATCTTTATTTTTCTTCATTTTTCCTTATTTTTCTTCATCATTATTTTCTTCTTCATCTTTCTTTATTCCCCCGCCCCCTTTTCATTATTAGTACCTTAACATTTTTTATGATTAGTACCCTCAGGACTTCATGAATTTATAAATGGTGGGATTACAATTTATTTAATTATAAGTTTAATTTTAATGATTAATTATTTAATATTAGTAATATATTATTACATTAGCATATTATTTACATATCATTTTTAACTTAATTTTAATATATTCTTACATTATTTACATATTATTTACATATTATTTTTAACTTAATTTTAATATATTCTTACATTATTTACATATTATTTACATATCATTTTTAACTTAATTTTAATATATTCTTACATTATTTACATATTATTTACATATCATTTTTAACTTAATTTTAATATATTCTTACATTATTTACATATTATTTACATATCATTTTTAACTTAATTTTAATATATTCTTACATTATTTACATATCATTTTTAACTTAATTTTAATATATTCTTACATTATTTACATATTATTTATCTATCATTTTTAACTTAATTTTAATATATTCTTACATTATTTACATATTATTTACATATCATTTTTAACTTAATTTTAATATATTCTTACATTATTTACATATTATTTACATATAATTTTTAACTTAATTTTAATATATTCTTACATTATTTACATATTATTTACATATCATTTTTAACTTAATTTTAATATATTCTTACATTATTTACATATTATTTACATATCATTTTTAACTTAATTTTAATATATTCTTACATTATTTACATATTATTTACATATCATTTTTAACTTAATTTTAATATATTCTTACATTATTTACATATTATTTACATATCATTTTTAACTTAATTTTAATATATTCTTACATTATTTACATATTATTTACATATCATTTTTAACTTAATTTTAATATATTCTTGCATTATTTACATATTATTTACATATCATTTTTAACTTAATTTTAATATATTCTTACATTATTTACATATTATTTACATATCATTTTTAACTTAATTTTAATATATTCTTACATTATTTACATATTATTTACATATCATTTTTAACTTAATTTTAATATATTCTTACATTATTTACATATTATTTACATATAATTTTTAACTTAATTTTAATATATTCTTACATTATTTACATATTATTTACATATCATTTTTAACTTAATTTTAATATATTCTTACATTATTTACATATTATTTACATATCATTTTTAACTTAATTTTAATATATTCTTACATTATTTACATATTATTTACATATCATTTTTAACTTAATTTTAATATATTCTTACATTATTTACATATTATTTACATATCATTTTTAACTTAATTTTAATATATTCTTACATTATTTACATATTATTTACATATCATTTTTAACTTAATTTTAATATATTCTTACATTATTTACATATCATTTTTAACTTAATTTTAATATATTCTTACATTATTTACATATTATTTACATATCATTTTTAACTTAATTTTAATATATTCTTACATTATTTACATATTATTTACATATCATTTTTAACTTAATTTTAATATATTCTTACATTATTTACATATTATTTACATATCATTTTTAACTTAATTTTAATATATTCTTACATTATTTACATATCATTTTTAACTTAATTTTAATATATTCTTACATTATTTACATATTATTTACATATCATTTTTAACTTAATTTTAATATATTCTTACATTATTTACATATTATTTACATATAATTTTTAACTTAATTTTAATATATTCTTACATTATTTACATATTATTTACATATCATTTTTAACTTAATTTTAATATATTCTTACATTATTTACATATTATTTACATATCATTTTTAACTTAATTTTAATATATTCTTACATTATTTACATATTATTTACATATCATTTTTAACTTAATTTTAATATATTCTTATATTATTTACATATTATTTACATATCATTTTTAACTTAATTTTAATATATTCTTACATTATTTACATATTATTTACATATCATTTTTAACTTAATTTTAATATATTCTTACATTATTTACATATTATTTACATATCATTTTTAACTTAATTTTAATATATTCTTACATTATTTACATATTATTTACATATCATTTTTAACTTAATTTTAATATATTCCTACATTATTTACATATTATTTACATATAATTTTTAACTTAATTTTAATATATTCTTACATTATTTACATATTATTTACATATCATTTTTAACTTAATTTTAATATATTCTTACATTATTTACATATTATTTACATATCATTTTTAACTTAATTTTAATATATTCTTACATTATTTACATATTATTTACATATCATTTTTAACTTAATTTTAATATATTCTTACATTATTTACATATTATTTACATATCATTTTTAACTTAATTTTAATATATTCTTACATTATTTACATATTATTTACATATCATTTTTAACTTAATTTTAATATATTCTTACATTATTTACATATTATTTACATATCATTTTTAACTTAATTTTAATATATTCTTACATTATTTACATATTATTTACATATCATTTTTAACTTAATTTTAATATATTCTTACATTATTTACATATTATTTACATATCATTTTTAACTTAATTTTAATATATTCTTACATTATTTACATATTATTTACATATCATTTTTAACTTAATTTTAATATATTCTTACATTATTTACATATTATTTACATATCATTTTTAACTTAATTTTAATATATTCTTACATTATTTACATATTATTTACATATCATTTTTAACTTAATTTTTATAAATTCTTACATTATTTACATATTATTTACATATCATTTTTAACTTAATTTTAATATATTCTTACATTATTTACATATTATTTACATATCATTTTTAACTTAATTTTAATATATTCCTACATTATTTACATATTATTTACATATCATTTTTAACTTAATTTCAATATATTCTTACATTATTTACATATTATTTACATATAATTTTTAACTTAATTTTAATATATTCTTACATTATTTACATATTATTTACATATAATTTTTAACTTAATTTTAATATATTCTTACATTATTTACATATTATTTACATATCATTTTTAACTTAATTTTAATATATTCTTACATTATTTACATATTATTTACATATCATTTTTAACTTAATTTTAATATATTCTTACATTATTTACATATTATTTACATATCATTTTTAACTTAATTTTAATATATTCTTACATTATTTACATATTATTTACATATCATTTTTAACTTAATTTTAATATATTCTTACATTATTTACATATTATTTACATATCATTTTTAACTTAATTTTAATATATTCCTACATTATTTACATATTATTTACATATAATTTTTAACTTAATTTTAATATATTCTTACATTATTTACATATTATTTACATATCATTTTTAACTCAATTTTAATATATTCCTACATTATTTACATATTATTTACATATCATTTTTAACTTAATTTTAATATATTCTTACATTATTTACATATTATTTACATATCATTTTTAACTTAATTTTAATATATTCTTACATTATTTACATATTATTTACATATCATTTTTAACTTAATTTTAATATATTCTTACATTATTTACATATTATTTACATATCATTTTTAACTAAATTTTAATATATTCTTACATTATTTACATATTATTTACATATCATTTTTAACTTAATTTTAATATATTCTTACATTATTTACATATTATTTATATATCATTTTTAACTTAATTTTAATATATTCTTACATTATTTACATATTATTTACATATCATTTTTAACTTAATTTTAATATATTCCTACATTATTTACATATTATTTACATATCATTTTTAACTTAATTTTAATATATTCTTACATTATTTACATATTATTTACATATCATTTTTAACTTAATTTTAATATATTCTTACATTATTTACATATTATTTACATATCATTTTTAACTTAATTTTAATATATTCTTACATTATTTACATATTATTTACATATCATTTTTAACTTAATTTTAATATATTCTTACATTATTTACATATTATTTACATATCATTTTTAACTTAATTTTAATATATTCTTACATTATTTACATATTATTTACATATCATTTTTAACTTAATTTTAATATATTCTTACATTATTTACATATTATTTACATATCATTTTTAACTTAATTTTAATATATTCTTACATTATTTACATATTATTTACATATCATTTTTAACTTAATTTTAATATATTCTTACATTATTTACATATTATTTACATATCATTTTTAACTTAATTTTAATATATTCTTACATTATTTACATATTATTTACATATCATTTTTAACTTAATTTTAATATATTCTTGCATTATTTACATATTATTTACATATTATTTACATATCATTTTTAACTTAATTTTAATATATTCTTACATTATTTACATATTATTTACATATCATTTTGAACTTAATTTTAATATATTCTTGCATTATTTACATATTATTTACATATCATTTTTAACTTAATTTTAATATATTCTTGCATTATTTACATATTATTTACATATCATTTTTAACTTAATTTTAATATATTCTTACATTATTTACATATTATTTACATATCATTTTTAATTTAATTTTAATATATTCTTACATTATTTACATATTATTTACATATCATTTTTAACTTAATTTTAATATATTCTTACATTATCATATTATTTACATATCATTTTTAACTTAATTTTAATATATTCTTACATTATCATATTATTTACATATAATTTTTAACTTAATTTTAATATATTCTTGCATTATTTACATATTATTTACATATCATTTTTAACTTAATTTTAATATATTCTTACATTATGTACATATTATTTACATATCATTTTTAACTTAATTTTAATATATTCTTACATTATTTACATATTATTTACATATCATTTTTAACTTAATTTTAATATATTCTTGCATTATTTACATATTATTTACATATCATTTTTAACTTAATTTTAATATATTCTTACATTATGTACATATTATTTACATATCATTTTTAACTTAATTTTAATATATTCTTACATTATTTACATATTATTTACATATCATTTTTAACTTAATTTTAATATATTCTTGCATTATTTACATATTATTTACATATCATTTTTAACTTAATTTTAATATATTCTTACATTATTTATATATTATTTACATATCATTTTAAACTTAATTTAAATATATTCTTACATTATCATATCATTTACATATAATTTTTAACTTAATTTTAATATATTCTTACATTATCATATTATTTACATATAATTTTTAACTTAATTTTAATATATTCTTGCATTATTTACATATTATTTACATATAATTTTTAACTTAATTTTAATATATTCTTACATTATTTACATATTATTTACATATCATTTTTAACTTAAGTTTAATATATTCTTGCATTATTTACATATTATTTACATATAATTTTTAACTTAATTTTAATATATTCTTACATTATTTACATATTATTTACATATAATTTTTAACTTAATTTTAATATATTCTTGCATTATTTACATATTATTTACATATCATTTTTAACTTAATTTTAATATATTCTTACATTATTTACATATTATTTACATATCATTTTTAACTTAATTTTAATATATTCTTGCATTATTTACATATTATTTACATATCATTTTTAACTTAATTTTAATATATTCTTGCATTATTTACATATTATTTACATATCATTTTTAACTTAATTTTAATATATTCTTACATTATCATATTATTTACATATCATTTTTAACTTAATTTTAATATATTCTTACATTATTTACATATTATTTACATATCATTTTTAACTTAATTTTAATATATTCTTACATTATTTACATATTATTTACATATCATTTTTAACTTAATTTTAATATATTCTTACATTATTTACATATTATTTACATATCATTTTTAACTTAATTTTAATATATTCTTACATTATTTACATATTATTTACATATCATTTTTAACTTAATTTTAATATATTCTTACATTATTTACATATTATTTACATATCATTTTTAACTTAATTTTAATATATTCTTACATTATTTACATATTATTTACATATCATTTTTAACTTAATTTTAATATATTCTTACATTATTTACATATTATTTACATATCATTTTTAACTTAATTTTAATATATTCTTACATTATTTACATATTATTTACATATCATTTTTAACTTAATTTTAATATATTCTTACATTATTTACATATTATTTACATATCATTTTTAACTTAATTTTAATATATTCTTGCATTATTTACATATTATTTACATATCATTTTTAACTTAATTTTAATATATTCTTACATTATTTACATATTATTTACATATCATTTTGAACTTAATTTTAATATATTCTTGCATTATTTACATATTATTTACATATCATTTTTAACTTAATTTTAATATATTCTTGCATTATTTACATATTATTTACATATCATTTTTAACTTAATTTTAATATATTCTTACATTATTTACATATTATTTACATATCATTTTTAACTTAATTTTAATATATTCTTACATTATTTACATATTATTTACATATCATTTTTAACTTCATTTTAATATATTCTTGCATTATTTACATATTATTTACATATCATTTTTAACTTAATTTTAATATATTCTTACATTATTTACATATTATTTACATATCATTTTTAATTTAATTTTAATATATTCTTACATTATTTACATATTATTTACATATCATTTTTAACTTAATTTTAATATATTCTTACATTATCATATTATTTACATATCATTTTTAACTTAATTTTAATATATTCTTACATTATCATATTATTTACATATAATTTTTAACTTAATTTTAATATATTCTTGCATTATTTACATATTATTTACATATCATTTTTAACTTAATTTTAATATATTCTTACATTATTTACATATTATTTACATATCATTTTTAACTTAATTTTAATATATTCTTACATTATTTACATATTATTTACATATCATTTTTAACTTAATTTTAATATATTCTTGCATTATTTACATATTATTTACATATCATTTTTAACTTAATTTTAATATATTCTTACATTATTTACATATTATTTACATATCATTTTTAACTTAATTTTAATATATTCTTACATTATTTACATATTATTTACATATCATTTTTAACTTAATTTTAATATATTCTTGCATTATTTACATATTATTTACATATCATTTTTAACTTAATTTTAATATATTCTTACATTATTTATATATTATTTACATATCATTTTTAACTTAATTTTAATATATTCTTACATTATCATATTATTTACATATAATTTTTAACTTAATTTTAATATATTCTTACATTATCATATTATTTACATATAATTTTTAACTTAATTTTAATATATTCTTGCATTATTTACATATTATTTACATATAATTTTTAACTTAATTTTAATATATTCTTACATTATTTACATATTATTTACATATCATTTTTAACTTAATTTTAATATATTCTTACATTATTTACATATTATTTACATATCATTTTTAACTTAATTTTAATATATTCTTACATTATTTACATATTATTTACATATCATTTTTAACTTAATTTTAATATATTCTTGCATTATTTACATATTATTTACATATCATTTTTAACTTAATTTTAATATATTCTTACATTATCATATTATTTACATATCATTTTTAACTTAATTTTAATATATTCTTACATTATCATATTATTTACATATAATTTTTAACTTAATT
The DNA here is from genome assembly GCA_963556195.1 of Sepiola atlantica. NCBI lineage: Eukaryota > Metazoa > Mollusca > Cephalopoda > Sepiida > Sepiolidae > Sepiola > Sepiola atlantica. Next base: position 539,075 of record CAUVYP010001289.1, read on the forward strand.
TTAATATATTCTTGCATTATTTACATATTATTTACATATCATTTTTAACTTAATTTTAATATATTCTTACATTATTTACATATTATTTACATATCATTTTTAACTTAATTTTAATATATTCTTACATTATTTACATATTATTTACATATCATTTTTAACTTAATTTTAATATATTCTTGCATTATTTACATATTATTTACATATCATTTTTAACTTAATTTTAATATATTCTTATATTATGTACATATTATTTACATATCATTTTTAACTTAATTTTAATATATTCTTACATTATTTACATATTATTTACATATCATTTTTAACTTAATTTTAATATATTCTTGCATTATTTACATATTATTTACATATCATTTTTAACTTAATTTTAATATATTCTTACATTATTTATATATTATTTACATATCATTTTAAACTTAATTTAAATATATTCTTACATTATCATATCATTTACATATAATTTTTAACTTAATTTTAATATATTCTTACATTATCATATTATTTACATATAATTTTTAACTTAATTTTAATATATTCTTGCATTATTTACATATTATTTACATATAATTTTTAACTTAATTTTAATATATTCTTACATTATTTACATATTATTTACATATCATTTTTAACTTAATTTTAATATATTCTTGCATTATTTACATATTATTTACATATAATTTTTAACTTAATTTTAATATATTCTTACATTATTTACATATTATTTACATATAATTTTTAACTTAATTTTAATATATTCTTGCATTATTTACATATTATTTACATATCATTTTTAACTTAATTTTAATATATTCTTACATTATTTACATATTATTTACATATCATTTTTAACTTAATTTTAATATATTCTTGCATTATTTACATATTATTTACATATCATTTTTAACTTAATTTTAATATATTCTTGCATTATTTACATATTATTTACATATCATTTTTAACTTAATTTTAATATATTCTTACATTATCATATTATTTACATATCATTTTTAACTTAATTTTAATATATTCTTACATTATTTACATATTATTTACATATCATTTTTAACTTAATTTTAATATATTCTTACATTATTTACATATTATTTACATATCATTTTTAACTTAATTTTAATATATTCTTACATTATTTACATATTATTTACATATCATTTTTAACTTAATTTTAATATATTCTTACATTATTTACATATTATTTACATATCATTTTTAACTTAATTTTAATATATTCTTACATTATTTACATATTATTTACATATCATTTTTAACTTAATTTTAATATATTCTTACATTATTTACATATTATTTACATATCATTTTTAACTTAATTTTAATATATTCTTACATTATTTACATATTATTTACATATCATTTTTAACTTAATTTTAATATATTCTTACATTATTTACATATTATTTACATATCATTTTTAACTTAATTTTAATATATTCTTACATTATTTACATATTATTTACATATGATTTTTAACTTAATTTTAATATATTCTTACATTATTTACATATTATTTACATATCATTTTTAACTTAATTTTAATATATTCTTGCATTATTTACATATTATTTACATATCATTTTTAACTTAATTTTAATATATTCTTACATTATTTACAAATTATTTACATATCATTTTGAACTTAATTTTAATATATTCTTGCATTATTTACATATTATTTACATATCATTTTTAACTTAATTTTAATATATTCTTACATTATTTACATATTATTTACATATCATTTTTAACTTAATTTTAATATATTCTTACATTATTTACATATTATTTACATATCATTTTTAACTTAATTTTAATATATTCTTACATTATTTACATATTATTTACATATCATTTTTAACTTAATTTTAATATATTCTTACATTATCATATTATTTACATATCATTTTTAACTTAATTTTAATATATTCTTACATTATCATATTATTTACATATAATTTTTAACTTAATTTTAATATATTCTTGCATTATTTACATATTATTTACATATCATTTTTAACTTAATTTTAATATATTCTTACATTATTTACATATTATTTACATATCATTTTTAACTTAATTTTAATATATTCTTACATTATTTACATATTATTTACATATCATTTTTAACTTAATTTTAATATATTCTTGCATTATTTACATATTATTTACATATCATTTTTAACTTAATTTTAATATATTCTTACATTATTTACATATTATTTACATATCATTTTTAACTTAATTTTAATATATTCTTGCATTATTTACATATTATTTACATATCATTTTTAACTTAATTTTAATATATTCTTACATTATTTACATATTATTTACATATCATTTTTAACTTAATTTTAATATATTCTTACATTATTTACATATTATTTACATATCATTTTTAACTTAATTTTAATATATTCTTACATTATTTACATATTATTTACATATCATTTTTAACTTAATTTTAATATATTCTTACATTATTTACATATTATTTACATATCATTTTTAACTTAATTTTAATATATTCTTGCATTATTTACATATTATTTACATATCATTTTTAACTTAATTTTAATATATTCTTACATTATTTATATATTATTTACATATCATTTTTAACTTAATTTTAATATATTCTTACATTATCATATTATTTACATATAATTTTTAACTTAATTTTAATATATTCTTACATTATCATATTATTTACATATAATTTTTAACTTAATTTTAATATATTCTTGCATTATTTACATATTATTTACATATAATTTTTAACTTAATTTTAATATATTCTTACATTATTTACATATTATTTACATATCATTTTTAACTTAATTTTAATATATTCTTACATTATTTACATATTATTTACATATCATTTTTAACTTAATTTTAATATATTCTTACATTATTTACATATTATTTACATATCATTTTTAACTTAATTTTAATATATTCTTGCATTATTTACATATTATTTACATATCATTTTTAACTTAATTTTAATATATTCTTACATTATTTATATATTATTTACATATCATTTTTAACTTAATTTTAATATATTCTTACATTATCATATTATTTACATATAATTTTTAACTTAATTTTAATATATTCTTACATTATCATATTATTTACATATAATTTTTAACTTAATTTTAATATATTCTTGCATTATTTACATATTATTTACATATAATTTTTAACTTAATTTTAATATATTCTTACATTATTTACATATTATTTACATATCATTTTTAACTTAATTTTAATATATTCTTGCATTATTTACATATTATTTACATATAATTTTTAACTTAATTTTAATATATTCTTACATTATTTACATATTATTTACATATAATTTTTAACTTAATTTTAATATATTCTTGCATTATTTACATATTATTTACATATCATTTTTAACTTAATTTTAATATATTCTTACATTATTTACATATTATTTACATATCATTTTTAACTTAATTTTAATATATTCTTGCATTATTTACATATTATTTACATATCATTTTTAACTTAATTTTAATATATTCTTGCATTATTTACATATTATTTACATATCATTTTTAACTTAATTTTAATATATTCTTACATTATTTACATATTATTTACATATCATTTTTAACTTAATTTTAATATATTCTTACATTATTTACATATTATTTACATATCATTTTTAACTTAATTTTAATATATTCTTGCATTATTTACATATTATTTACATATCATTTTTAACTTAATTTTAATATATTCTTACATTATTTACATATTATTTACATATCATTTTTAACTTAATTTTAATATATTCTTACATTATTTACATATTATTTACATATCATTTTTAACTTAATTTTAATATATTCTTACATTATCATATTATTTACATATCATTTTTAACTTAATTTTAATATATTCTTACATTATTTACATATTATTTACATATCATTTTTAACTTAATTTTAATATATTCTTACATTATTTACATATTATTTACATATCATTTTTAACTTAATTTTAATATATTCTTACATTATTTACATATTATTTACATATCATTTTTAACTTAATTTTAATATATTCTTGCATTATTTACATATTATTTACATATCATTTTTAACTTAATTTTAATATATTCTTACATTATTTACATATTATTTACATATCATTTTTAACTTAATTTTAATATATTCTTACATTATTTACATATTATTTACATATCATTTTTAACTTAATTTTAATATATTCTTACATTATTTACATATTATTTACATATCATTTTTAACTTAATTTTAATATATTCTTACATTATTTACATATTATTTACATATCATTTTTAACTTAATTTTAATATATTCTTACATTATTTACATATTATTTACATATCATTTTTAACTTAATTTTAATATATTCTTACATTATTTACATATTATTTACATATCATTTTTAACTTAATTTTAATATATTCTTACATTATTTACATATTATTTACATATCATTTTTAACTTAATTTTAATATATTCTTACATTATTTACATATTATTTACATATCATTTTTAACTTAATTTTAATATATTCTTGCATTATTTACATATTATTTACATATCATTTTTAACTTAATTTTAATATATTCTTACATTATTTACATATTATTTACATATCATTTTTAACTTAATTTTAATATATTCTTACATTATTTACATATTATTTACATATCATTTTTAACTTAATTTTAATATATTCTTGCATTATTTACATATTATTTACATATCATTTTTAACTTAATTTTAATATATTCTTACATTATTTACATATTATTTACATATCATTTTTAACTTAATTTTAATATATTCTTACATTATTTACATATTATTTACATATCATTTTTAACTTAATTTTAATATATTCTTACATTATTTACATATTATTTACATATCATTTTTAACTTAATTTTAATATATTCTTGCATTATTTACATATTATTTACATATCATTTTTAACTTAATTTTAATATATTCTTACATTATTTACATATTATTTACATATCATTTTTAACTTAATTTTAATATATTCTTACATTATTTACATATTATTTACATATAATTTTTAACTTAATTTTAATATATTCTTACATTATTTACATATTATTTACATATAATTTTTAACTTAATTTTAATATATTCTTACATTATTTACATATTATTTACATATCATTTTTAACTTAATTTTAATATATTCTTACATTATTTACATATTATTTACATATCATTTTTAACTTAATTTTAATATATTCTTACATTATTTACATATTATTTACATATCATTTTTAACTTAATTTTAATATATTCTTACATTATTTACATATTATTTACATATCATTTTTAACTTAATTTTAATATATTCTTACATTATTTACATATTATTTACATATCATTTTTAACTTAATTTTAATATATTCTTGCATTATTTACATATTATTTACATATCATTTTTAACTTAATTTTAATATATTCTTACATTATTTACATATTATTTACATATCATTTTTAACTTAATTTTAATATATTCTTACGTTATTTACATATTATTTACATATCATTTTTAACTTAATTTTAATATATTCTTGCATTATTTACATATTATTTACATATCATTTTTAACTTAATTTTAATATATTCTTACATTATTTACATATTATTTACATATCATTTTTAACTTAATTTTAATATATTCTTACATTATTTACATATTATTTACATATCATTTTTAACTTAATTTTAATATATTCTTACATTATTTACATATTATTTACATATCATTTTTAACTTAATTTTAATATATTCTTACATTATTTACATATTATTTACATATCATTTTTAACTTAATTTTAATATATTCTTACATTATTTACATATTATTTACATATCATTTTTAACTTAATTTTAATATATTCTTACATTATTTACATATTATTTACATATCATTTTTAACTTAATTTTAATATATTCTTACATTATTTACATATTATTTACATATCATTTTTAACTTAATTTTAATATATTCTTGCATTATTTACATATTATTTACATATCATTTTTAACTTAATTTTAATATATTCTTACATTATTTACATATTATTTACATATCATTTTTAACTTAATTTTAATATATTCTTACATTATTTACATATTATTTACATATCATTTTTAACTTAATTTTAATATATTCTTGCATTATTTACATATTATTTACATATCATTTTTAACTTAATTTTAATATATTCTTACATTATTTACATATTATTTACATATCATTTTTAACTTAATTTTAATATATTCTTACATTATTTACATATTATTTACATATCATTTTTAACTTAATTTTAATATATTCTTACATTATTTACATATTATTTACATATCATTTTTAACTTAATTTTAATATATTCTTGCATTATTTACATATTATTTACATATCATTTTTAACTTAATTTTAATATATTCTTACATTATTTACATATTATTTACATATCATTTTTAACTTAATTTTAATATATTCTTACATTATTTACATATTATTTACATATCATTTTTAACTTAATTTTAATATATTCTTACATTATTTACATATTATTTACATATCATTTTTAACTTAATTTTAATATATTCTTACATTATTTACATATTATTTACATATCATTTTTAACTTAATTTTAATATATTCTTACATTATTTACATATTATTTACATATCATTTTTAACTTAATTTTAATATATTCTTACATTATTTACATATTATTTACATATCATTTTTAACTTAATTTTAATATATTCTTACATTATTTACATATTATTTACATATCATTTTTAACTTAATTTTAATATATTCTTACATTATTTACATATTATTTACATATCATTTTTAACTTAATTTTAATATATTCTTACATTATTTACATATTATTTACATATAATTTTTAACTTAATTTTAATATATTCTTGCATTATTTACATATTATTTACATATCATTTTTAACTTAATTTTAATATATTCTTACATTATTTACATATTATTTACATATCATTTTTAACTTAATTTTAATATATTCTTGCATTATTTACATATTATTTACATATCATTTTTAACTTAATTTTAATATATTCTTGCATTATTTACATATTATTTACATATCATTTTTAACTTAATTTTAATATATTCTTACATTATCATATTATTTACATATCATTTTTAACTTAATTTTAATATATTCTTACATTATTTACATATTATTTACATATCATTTTTAACTTAATTTTAATATATTCTTACATTATTTACATATTATTTACATATCATTTTTAACTTAATTTTAATATATTCTTGCATTATTTACATATTATTTACATATCATTTTTAACTTAATTTTAATATATTCTTACATTATTTACATATTATTTACATATCATTTTTAACTTAATTTTAATATATTCTTACATTATTTACATATTATTTACATATCATTTTTAACTTAATTTTAATATATTCTTGCATTATTTACATATTATTTACATATCATTTTTAACTTAATTTTAATATATTCTTACATTATTTACATATTATTTACATATCATTTTTAACTTAATTTTAATATATTCTTACATTATTTACATATTATTTACATATCATTTTTAACTTAATTTTAATATATTCTTACATTATTTACATATTATTTACATATCATTTTTAACTTAATTTTAATATATTCTTGCATTATTTACATATTATTTACATATCATTTTTAACTTAATTTTAATATATTCTTACATTATTTACATATTATTTACATATCATTTTTAACTTAATTTTAATATATTCTTACATTATTTACATATTATTTACATATCATTTTTAACTTAATTTTAATATATTCTTACATTATTTACATATTATTTACATATCATTTTTAACTTAATTTTAATATATTCTTGCATTATTTACATATTATTTACATATCATTTTTAACTTAATTTTAATATATTCTTACATTATTTACATATTATTTACATATCATTTTTAACTTAATTTTAATATATTCTTACATTATTTACATATTATTTACATATCATTTTTAACTTAATTTTAATATATTCTTACATTATTTACATATTATTTACATATCATTTTTAACTTAATTTTAATATATTCTTACATTATTTACATATTATTTACATATCATTTTTAACTTAATTTTAATATATTCTTACATTATTTACATATTATTTACATATCATTTTTAACTTAATTTTAATATATTCTTACATTATTTACATATTATTTACATATCATTTTTAACTTAATTTTAATATATTCTTACATTATTTACATATTATTTACATATCATTTTTAACTTAATTTTAATATATTCTTGCATTATTTACATATTATTTACATATCATTTTTAACTTAATTTTAATATATGCTTACATTATCATATTATTTACATATCATTTTTAACTTAATTTTAATATATTCTTACATTATTTACATATTATTTACATATCATTTTTAACTTAATTTTAATATATTCTTACATTATTTACATATTATTTACATATCATTTTTAACTTAATTTTAATATATTCTTACATTATTTACATATTATTTACATATCATTTTTAACTTAATTTTAATATATTCTTGCATTATTTACATATTATTTACATATCATTTTTAACTTAATTTTAATATATTCTTACATTATTTACATATTATTTACATATCATTTTTAACTTAATTTTAATATATTCTTGCATTATTTACATATTATTTACATATCATTTTTAACTTAATTTTAATATATTCTTACATTATTTACATATTATTTACATATCATTTTTAACTTAATTTTAATATATTCTTACATTATTTACATATTATTTACATATCATTTTTAACTTAATTTTAATATATTCTTACATTATTTACATATTATTTACATATCATTTTTAACTTAATTTTAATATATTCTTGCATTATTTACATATTATTTACATATCATTTTTAACTTAATTTTAATATATTCTTACATTATTTACATATTATTTACATATCATTTTTAACTTAATTTTAATATATTCTTACATTATTTACATATTATTTACATATCATTTTTAACTTAATTTTAATATATTCTTGCATTATTTACATATTATTTACATATCATTTTTAACTTAATTTTAATATATTCTTGCATTATTTACATATTATTTACATATCATTTTTAACTTAATTTTAATATATTCTTACATTATTTACATATTATTTACATATCATTTTTAACTTAATTTTAATATATTCTTACATTATTTACATATTATTTACATATCATTTTTAACTTAATTTTAATATATTCTTACATTATTTACATATTATTTACATATCATTTTTAACTTAATTTTAATATATTCTTGCATTATTTACATATTATTTACATATCATTTTTAACTTAATTTTAATATATTCTTACATTATTTACATATTATTTACATATCATTTTTAACTTAATTTTAATATATTCTTACATTATTTACATATTATTTACATATCATTTTTAACTTAATTTTAATATATTCTTACATTATTTACATATTATTTACATATCATTTTTAACTTAATTTTAATATATTCTTACATTATTTACATATTATTTACATATCATTTTTAACTTAATTTTAATATATTCTTGCATTATTTACATATTATTTACATATCATTTTTAACTTAATTTTAATATATTCTTACATTATTTACATATTATTTACATATCATTTTTAACTTAATTTTAATATATTCTTACATTATTTACATATTATTTACATATCATTTTTAACTTAATTTTAATATATTCTTACATTATTTACATATTATTTACATATCATTTTTAACTTAATTTTAATATATTCTTACATTATTTACATATTATTTACATATCATTTTTAACTTAATTTTAATATATTCTTACATTATTTACATATTATTTACATATCATTTTTAACTTAAT